>VFFE01007237.1:2102707-2132161 GCA_008921705.1 Burhinus oedicnemus | reverse complement strand
CAATGTTGTAGAATCCACCACTGCCCTGGGGCAATTATTCCAATGGCTGATAGTTGTCATTTTGAAAAATTGTCCTCTTGTGTCCAATCAGAATCTCCCCAGGAGTACCTTGTACCCATTACCCCTCGTCTTTTCCATGTGACTCCTTGGAAAAATGCAGTCTGCATCTTCTTTGTAGCCACCCTTTAAATACTGGAACATGGTGATAAGGTCTCCCCTAAGCCTTCTTTTCTCAAGGTTGAACAAACCCACATCTTTCAGCCTTTGCTCATATGGCAGGCTTCTCAGTCCTTTGATCATCTTGGTGGCTCTTCTCTGGACCCTCTCCAGCCTGTCCACGTCTTTTTTGTATAGCAGGGACCAAAATGGAACACAGTATTGCAGGTGTGGCCTGACAAGCACTGAGTAAAATGGGATAATGACTTCTTTATTTCTGCCAGTGATGCCCCTGTTGAAGCAACCCAGCATCCTGTTGGCTTGCTTGCTGCTGCAGCACACTGCTTGCTAATATTGAGATTGTTGTCCATCAGGACAGGTCCCTTTCCACAGAGCTGCTGCCCAGCCAGGTAGATCCCAGCCTATGCTGTAGTTCTGGATTATGTTTTCCCAAGTGCAAGACCTTACACTTGTCCTTGTTGAACTTCATAAGGTTCTTGTTAGCCCACTTTTCGTGGTTTGAGCTGGACTGGCCACTGAAACGAATGCAGCTGCTCTCCCCCACCCCTCTCTCATAACTCTCTTACAGAGTAAGAGACTTATGAGTTTAGAAAAAAACTAAACTACTTTAATTAAATATTAATAATAAAATAAAAATAAAATAATTAAATATATACAAAACCGCACCAAGCTCCAGGATGACAATATGTCACTGGCAGGCCCCAGAAAAGTCCCAGACTGGACTCAGTGATGGATGGGAACTGGATTCTGGATCTGGATTCAGGAATGCAGGGATCGGGATCAAAGGCGGATGAACAGACAGAGCCCTCCTCAGACACCGGCCATCGGAGAAGGAGACTGACCCTTTGATCCCTCAGCTTTTATACTGAGCATGAGGCAGATGGGGTGGAGTATCCTGTTGGTCAGTTTTGGGTCACCTGTCCTGTCTGCTTCTCCCCGCAGGTGTGACCCCTCTATGCTTTTCTGCTTCCAACCCTCCAACAGGGCAAATAACAAAGTTAGCTGACCTTGGTTGTTACAGCAACAAGTATAAGCAAGAGCCTCTCTGCATACCATTCTTTGGCATCAACTATAAACATGGGTCTTATCACTCTGAGAGTGAACAGTTTTCTGCACAACAGGCTGTTAACTTCCGCAGTTAGAAGCGGCCTAGCTAAAAAGCAAAGTTACTGAACAAAATTGGTCCTGTTTTACCTCAGACCAGGACAAAAACATTTCAGTTTCATAAACCAAAAGTTCACTTGTAAAATAATTTCTCTCTTCATTCATAAAATTTTATTTGAATGTAAAACTTTCTTACCCCACTTTAATTGCCTAAATATGGGGTATTGTAGGGTAACAGCTCTATTGGTGAGTCATATCACACAGGCAGTAAATAAAATCATAGAATCATAGAAAGGTTTAGGTTGGAAGGGACCTTAAAGATCATCTAGTTACACCCCCCCGCTATAGCCAAGGACACATTCCACTACACCAGTTTGCTCAAAGCCCCATCCAACCATCCAGGGATGGGGCCTCCACAACTTCTCTGAGTAACCCGTTTCAGTGTCTCACCACCCTCAGAGTGAAAAATTTCTTCTTAATATCTATTCTAAATCTACTCTCTCCCAGTTTGAAGCCATTACCCCTTGTCTTAACTACTACATGACGTTGTAAAAGTCGCTCTCCAGTTCTCTTGTGGGCCCCCTTCAGATACTGAAAAGCTGCTATAAGGTGTTCCCGGAGCCTTCTTTTCTCCAGGCTGAACAACTCCAACTGTCAGCCTGTCCTCATAGGAGGGCTCCTCAGGGCTGCTCTCGATCCATTCTCTGCCCAGCCTGTATTTGTGCTTGGGATTGCCCTGACGCACATACAGGACCTTGCACTTGGCCTTATTGAACTTCATGAGGTTTGCATGGGCCCATGTCTCAAGCCTGTCCAGGACCCTCTGTGCTGTACCACTGTGAAATACACAATATTATAAATATTTGCTATTTGCTTTAGGTTGACTTTTTTTGCCATGATAAATACTTTGTAAGTAGTACTCATTTAGTTAGCACTCTAAAATGATATTTCAATTACAGAATGCTGCTCTATAATTTCCTTTATTGTAGATAATTATTTATTACTTTTTTTTTCCCAACCATTTAGTTGCTAAAATGATCCCAAAGGTTCTTCTTTTAATAGGAAATGGGTTCCTAATTCAGTGAGGTTACTTTGTCATTTATATAATTTCCTGTAATGGGGTGAGAGGAATGTTTAAGTGCGTGCTTTAGTTTTCATTACTTAAAGTATTGAATGTGTAGTAATTCCAGTGTAGTGGAATATACTTAAAAAGTTATTGGTATTTTTTAATTTTGCCAAAAAGTTTATAAAAGAGATCATATTTAATCTATAGAAATATGGATATTTAACAAAAAAAAATAGTCTCTATAACCAAAGGAATATGTTCATACTCTTATACAACATACAAATAGGAAACGGTTTCAATTCAGAACTACATAGTTTCAAAACCTAAACCACGACCCATCAGACAGGAAGAGAAAATACACAAAGATGAGAAAAAAAAAAGTTAGACTACCCATGGACCAACAAACCTTTACTGTTAATTTGATTCATATCATAGCACCTTAAAAATTCCCCAGAATGAATCCTTGACAAATTACATAACAAATCTAGAATCAATACATGCAAAACTGTACTAGGAAAGTGTTATCAATGGATCACTTTCAAACTGGAAGTGCACACTGAGATTCTCTTCCCCTGGGTTCTATCCAGTACTGTTCAATGCTATTCAGTACTCCTAAGATTAAGTTGGATGTTGGAACAGAAATTTAATACTTATTACATCCATATACAGCACGACATTGGGGGAAATGGCAATTGCAGGAGGACTGGATTAGAATTCCAATAATTTTGAGAAACTGGAAAACTCGTATGAAAAAAAGGAACGGTGTTTAATGAAGTCAAAGACATAAGATGGGAACAAATGATTTCACAAACTGGAAGACCAGTGTGAGGGTAGACTGCAGTTCTCTGGAGTAGGATTTTGGGATTATGATACAAAGTAAACTATACTGAACTACTGTTGAACCAGCCTGCTGTTCTGAAAAAGACAAATATGTTGGGATGTACGACTATGCGGTGTCTGTAAAGGTAATGTTTCTTCTCTACCTGAATGTGTTAAATTATAGTGTATACTCTGTCTCTAATGTGTAGATCAGCTAGGAAGAGTCAGGAGTAGAAAAATATGACTTATAAGAACAGTCAGGAATCATTCGGATTGTTTACTTTTGGGGGGGGAAGTTATAGCCTTCTTCAAATACACAAAAATACAGTTGCAAAGACCAAAGATAAAATAAACTGTTTTGCACGCCCACAGTAGAGTGAACTGGAATTAATGGATATAAATTGCATCAAATGAGACTTCTGTTACAGATTAGGAAAAAATTAAGGTATTTTTAAAACCTGTGATAGATTGCCTACGTGCATTATGGACTTTCCCTCACTAGGAATTTTTAAGAACATGTTGATCTATCAAAAATCATTCAAGTAGATGAAGAGGTATAGATTTTATACCTCTTAAAACCCACTTGTCATATTTTGTGAGCCTTTGGGGTTTGATCACTTATATTGCAAACATGCTAAATATGGATGGTTCTTATCTATTACAGTGCTAACAGGATGCATCAAGCTATGCAGATTCAGAATGAATGTGATATTGATAAAAATGATTTTCAAGAATTTGAAGCTTTAAGAAGCTGTTAGATTTGGTTTTGAGTAAAATGATCAAGAACCAAAATGGCTGATTTAAATGACTGGTTTTCTTAAAGTATATGGAGAGAAAAAGGAAATGCAAAGTTGCACAGCTGTGGGCTGGGAGATAAAAACATACATTCCAAACAGAAAACTATATCAAATTCCCTTGGTTGGAAAATTTAATTTTCTAAATTAAGAAAAATATATTTGCCAATAATTTCTCAATAAAGTAAATCAATATTTTAAATAGACGATGAAATAAGTTTTTCTGCTCAGAATCTCTGCTTATTCTGTGTGAAATTCAGTCCTGTGCAGGTTGTAAGGAAAATGGGAGAGTATTTTCCTCTTAAAACGGTGGTATTTCCTTTCTTATAGTGATAGTAGTGCAGGGAACCTCTAGCAGAAGATAAGTAAAATATAAAACAAAGTATTCAGTAGTGAACAGTAATACTATCTTTCTGCATTGCATTAAATAAAGGAAATCTAGCATCTTGCCATTTTAAAATAAGCAACAAATGGTTACTGTTAAATTCTGTTTCAAAAAGATTTACTTTTTCAAGACGTTTTTCTTGGGGGTGGAAAAATGCCACATTTGTCCTTTGAAATTGTGACATTATTTCTGTGCTTGAGAAATACACTAAAACCTTTTACTTGTCTAGGCAAAGGAAAGCTTTGACCTTTTTTCAGATGAAGTACCTGAATAATATGGTGATGAGGACCACGTAAAGAACCATAATGTGAATCTTCACTTTCCCTGAGGGGCGAAGCTGATCTCACAGGTTACTTGTTCCAGATCAGAAGCCAAAATAAGATAAAATCTTTTCCAGTTCTACTGTGTACTTAGCTCTCTCCTCTGTAGTTTATGCTGTTAAATATAACTTTTTAACCTCCATCTTTACCTTGGGACTTTAGTTATTATTGAAGATCCCATGTAGCAGAATTTTGAATAAAAGGGTTACATTAAAATTTTAACCCTTTTTTGAAACTGCATTGTTCATGGAAATTGTTTAAGGAATTTAGGTCATATTTTACATAGGTATGCAATAAAAGAATCTACATTCACTAAATGTTTCCTAACTGCTGATATTATATTTAGGATGTATGTAAATGTATTACTTTTGTGGAGTCATTCACTAGAGGTGAGTTGAAATCAATTTTAGGCATTTAATCCTTTATCTGACTAGAAGAAAACAGTATATTAATATGGAAATCTTTTTATTTTGGTTTTCGATAATGCTTTTCAAAAAAGATTATTGGATATTCGGTCAACTGTACATAATAGCGTCTTTTCCTATTTAGACTAAAATAAAATAATACATTTACAGGCATACAAAATAAGTTAATTTCTGGTCAATAGATTTAAAGTTAAACTTGCAATGTCTTTACAGTTCCACTTTTTAAAAAGTTTTAAAATGGCTAAAGTGTGTACTGATTTTATTCTTTCTAAATTTCAGTTATACCTTCTACTGTATTTCTATTGTATGTAGCTTATAATAATGTAATAAATTATTAGTAGGAAATGTGGCAGTATCATGGGGCACAAATGGCTACAGACCCTCTAGAAAAATTTATGTGGGATACTTACAGGTAATGATCAAAGCAATGTATTGATGTTTTGGGTTCTGTGACGCTCTCCTGATGCTGATCTGAGAGTAAATCACATACCAGCTATTTATTATTTATAAACTAGATCTAAATACAACTTTAATATGATCCAGGACCATCAGTAAAATACTTTATTACTTAGTATAAACTAGTCTTCCCTGTTTTCCAGAAATGTGGTTCTTAGTGTCTTGTCTTGCATGTAATCTACAGTGGAATTAATTTCAGGGGCTCTGAAGCAATGCACAGCAGCATTTGCTGCAGTGTCAGGCACTACCATGGTTAGTAGTGCCAGCTGGCTGGTCTCTCAGTGGGGCTCTATTCCCATTGAATAAGCATCCTATGACCCAAGGAGACCTCCCATGCTTCTCTCAGTGATTCAGCAGCCTGTAAGTGACAATCAATACACAAAGAAAAAGTAGTTAAAGTCCTTGTACTCATGGAAGGGAAATCTGACTCAATAAAAACAGTGACATTGATTGCATTGGTATGTCTGAATTTTGTTCAAGGTCTTCCCAAAGTCCCATTGGCTATGTTGGCTCATAGCATAAGAAAAAGATGAAAACTCAAAAGAAGGTCAATTGATATTTATATTAAAATTTGATCTTACCTGCTTCATCTGGAAGTAAACTACTCACAATTAAATTAAAACATTTATTTTCTTAGTGAGAGACGTGCAGAAAATAAGTGCTTGCTTCAGGCATTCTTCAGGCTTCCTTCTGTATTTGTTAGTCCCACATGATCAAAGTTTAAACTTTCTTTCTTTTTAATCATCAGCTAACATGCCAGGGAAGCATTATAAATAAATACATAAGTAATTAAGAAATAATATTCATAAATACTACAAACACATATTTTGTAATAAATAGATCTACCTTTCTGAAGTCATAGCTGACTGCAAACAAAATTAACAAAACCTTTTGCTTCATATGGTAGTTGATATTTTAAGTTTCTCACTGCTGCAGAGGTAGCAGCAAAGCAGATCTGCTGAATGTGAAGGCCTGACTGAAACCGGGAGAGGAAAAAAACGCAAGCAAATCGTGTATTAAATTGCCATAGCCAAAAGATAATTGTATCATTAAAGTAACTAAACTCTCAAAATTAATGTCCAGTGCTAAGAAGATTATTAAATTCTTGGTCCTGTACATATGTGAAGTGCAGGTGTAGCCCAAGTGCAGGAATCCTGTTACTTCTTACGTTAACTCTATGTTTTTATTATAGTGTATTTGAACAGCGTAGTGGGAAGCAGAGATCACAAAGACTTCTTGTACTGTCTTTTCTCCTTACACTTTCCTGGAACAATTTATCACGACTGAGTCATAAAGGGAACAGATTGTAATATTGTCTTGTAAAAATCCATTGACCTTGGAAGAACATCTTGTGAAAGAGAACTCAGCTTAGTGTAAAACATAAAAGCTGGAGCACTGAGTGAGTTTCCTATACAGACATAAGTGGTCATAGGGTGGGGTTTTTTTTCTACAACAGAGCAACCAAGCAGTATCTTTCAATTAATTTATCTATTTTGAAATTGACTTAAAAAATTATACTAAAAAAATTAACTCCTTTCTGCTTTCATGCAAGCAAATGTTCTATTTGTCTACTGGAAAACAATCTATCAGATAAGTAAAAATATGAATCTTGTATTCCTGAACTAGTTACTTATGCAGATTTTACTCCAAACGAACATAAAAAAAAATACTTCCATGTCAGTTGTAAAGTAGGAAAAGAGAAATAAAAATCTTTATTCAGCACATTAGTTGTAATTAAGAGCTATGCAACTCTTCATCTTCAATCAGTTGGTTCAAAATTAAACATAAAGCAAAATAACCCAAATCTGTTCTGCAAATCTCTCATTACAGTGCCATTTACAAATGAGACTTCCAGTCGAACTCCAATTGTGTTTAGTTAAACAAGCTGTCAGATGGCAACTGCTATTTTCAATATGGAAGTTATTCAAGGGTAACATTCTGAACATATGCAATAATTACCAGAAGGAAAGATATGCAACGTATTAATTTGGTTTCTATTACAGAAAAAGCAAACAAACTACGGACTGCAGTAAACAAAGGAGTTTGACTTGTCTGTATTTGATCATTTATCACCTGAAGAAAGGAAAAGAATGCACTGGATAATCTTGATCTTCTTTTTAAGTCACCAGTCATTAGTGTAAATGGTTATGTTAGGAATCCACTGCTGCAGGAGAAGGTCAAACTACATATTATGATTCTCACTGAAGAAAATAACTGTTTTACTACAACAGAACCTATTTCATAGCTGGAATCTCTCTCTTCTCTTAGGTGTGCAAAAGCATCTGGATTTATAAAACGCTATTTCATAGAATCATAGAATGGTTTGGGCTAGAAGGCACCTTAAAGATCATCTAGTTCCAACCCCCCTGACATGGTCAGGGACACCTCCCACTAGACCAGGTTGCTCAAAGTCCCGTCTCACCAGGCCTTAAACACCTCCAGGGATGGGGCCTCCACAACCTCTCTGGGCAACCTGATCCAGTGCCTCACCACCTTGACAGTAAAGAATTTCTTCCTAACATCTAATATAAATCTATCCTCTTTCAGTTTAAAACTGTTACCCCTCATCCTATCACTACATTCTCCAATAAAGAGTCCTTCCCCATCTTTCCTGTAGGCCCCCTTTAAGTACTGGAAGGCTGCTGTAAGGTGTCCCTGGAGCCTTCTCTTCTCTAGGCTGAACAACCCCAACTCTCTCAGCCTGTCCTCATAGCAGAGGTGCTCCAGCCCTCTGATCATCCTTGTGGCCCTCCTCTGCACCCACTCCAACAGGTCCACGTCACTCTTGTGCTGAGGACTCCAGAGCCGGACGCAGTACTCCAGGTGGGGTCTCACCAGAGCAGAGTAGAGGGGCAGAATCCCCTCCCTTGACCTGCTGGCCACGCTTCTTTTGATGCAGCCCAGGATGAGGCTGGCTTTCTGGGCTGCAAGTGCACATTGCTGGTTCATGTTGAGCTTCTCATCTACCAACACCCCCAAGTTCTCCTCGGGGTTGTTCTCAATCCATTCTCTGCCCAGCCTGTATTTGTGCATGGGATTGCCCTGACCCACATGCAAGACCTTGCGCTTGGCCTTGTTGAACTTCATGAGGCTGGCACAGGCCCACCCCTCAAGCCTGTCCAGGTCCCTCTGCATGGCATCCCTTCCCTCCAGTGTGTCGACCACACAGCTTGGTGTCGGAAACTTGCTGATAATGTACCCAATCCCACTCCAGATTTCTAGAATATCCCCTAAACTATTCGTACTTACAAATGCCAATTATCTAAATGGTACTATTTTGAAAACAGGTTGACCAGTTCAACTGCTGTTAAAAAAAATATTTAGAATAATAACAATAATAATAACAACAACAATATCTCATATCTTCAACAAACAGGAATGTGAGCCCAATCTTTTTCTTAGTGTTTAAGCTCCAAAATGGACTTAATGTTCTTGGTAAAACTTTTATTTTAAATAATTAAAACAAAAGAGTTTCTCTGAGTTGGTTATTTTCCCCCCATGTGATACAGGTAGTTTCAACTTCTAGGTGAAATGAATCAAAGATGAAGTATATAGTTGTAATTAGCAGAGTTGTATAGTTGTAATTTTTGTAAATTTACAGTGCTGAAGACCCAACTATTTTATGTGTTTCTCAGATGTTGTCATACAAATATTCTCAACCTTTCATAGAAGAGCTTCTTAGAAATTGCCCTAAATCATTGAAACAGCTATTAGCTGGGCCTTCAGGCATTTTAACTAAAAATCTCCATACTTTCTTGCTAATTTCATTTCTACCTATATTTGTCTATAGAATTACACTATTTACACTATATTATCTGTAGCATTACATGTATCATGATCTTTCTAGTTAAAAAACAACATCATCAATATTAAAGACTTATTGAAATACAATACCTCAAACCTAGTTTTTCCTTCCATAGTTTTTTTTTTTTTGTCTGAAATCAGTGGTATTCAGTTAAGGGTTTGAACGTTCCAGATGACAAAGTAAAATTACTCAGATATTTCTCACATATAGCATAAATATATAAAAATAAATTATCAGTGGCATTATTAAGGTGTCTATAGGTATGTGTATATGAGGTTGTTACAAAGTTGATGCCTAAGAAATGTTTATTCCTCCAGAATCAAATCATTCACATGAATATTTCTTCTATTACTTCAATGTATGTTTGTTTTGTACTAATAGCAAATATTGCACTATTCTAAGTAGAATAATAGTTCAATTTTACTGGGGTTGAGTAAGTTTGGCTTGCAATGGATGGATGGATATATGTAATAACTCTATGTGTAAATAATTATTTTTGATAGCTTTTATGTGTATGATAGCAGATATACAGATTGGGATAATTTTGCAGATCATATTTCTCATAAAATTTTACAGAAAGTTGAACTGTAGATTGGTAGGCTTGGATATTGTAATATTGAGTTCATATACAGATGTGACAGAAAAACTTTTCTAAATTTGCTTAGATAAAGCTTACAACAGTTTATTGCATGCTTGCCCAAAGTCAATATAAGAAGTATTGAGAAGATACCAGTAATGATCAGAGACACACAAATTTATAGCAGACAAGTGAAAGTTTTAAGGACAAACATTGAACTTGTACGTCTGTGGAGTCTTTCCATTTCCCTTCAAAGTAAATCCCATTTGCTTATCTTTTCATAACTTCTGCTTTCTAGTATAAGCCAACATGTTTTCTGCTTCAACTCATGTTAGTAAGAAGGTTTTCTAGGGCTGAAGACCTGAATATTTGAGTTACTTCCTCAATTTGGAGCTGATAAGGTGTTTTGCTTTGAGGAAACCATAGTGATTAAACGTATATTATCTTGGGGGGGCTTGTGGTTGTGGTTTATTTCTTCTTCTGAGAAATGTAACAACTTTTAAAATCTTCCGGTACTTGATTTTCAAACAAGGAAGTTTGATTTGATAATAAGTTCAGAATCTTTTATCTTGAAATGTCATCTGGAAGAAATGCTAATAATATATTCAAATGTAATTTTCCCATATCTGCAATAGTCCGAATTCTACAGATCTTGTTCACCTTGATGATTAACTATTCAGAGAGTTATACAACCAATTTGGGATTATGTTATGACAGCATTATAAAACAAAAGCTGGATTTATTTATGTCTGAGAAGAAAAGCAGAGGTGGACAAGGGGAAATATAAAAACCAGACAGCACTTATTTTGATTAATTAGAAGAAGGAGAAGATTGTTTCCAATTATCTTCTGCTATCCAAGTATTTCCTGTTTGAATCTAACTATTTATTAAAGTATGATCACCAGAACTAATATTATAAAAATATCACCCTAAACTGATTTAGAATTTCCTGTTGTTCATGGTCCTGAGATAAGATATCTGACTTTCCCATTTAAACCCAACACTTCAGTTCTGAATTCCTTTTTAAGAACAAATCTATTAATTCGCATTTCCTGCTGTCAGTTTTTCCATTTCATACATGTTCTGTGTTTTCTTCTCTCTCTCTCTCCATTTCAATGTATACAATCTTTGAAATATCTGTCACTTGTGTAAATTTCTACTTAAAAGGAAAAGTGATCATATAAGCATTATTGGTTGTTGCAAAACACAAATTAAAAGTTCTTAAAATTTCTCAAAAGAGGGTGAATCAACTGTGTAATTACAGGAAGGCACAAGTAAACAAAAAACCTCCACAGACTTTTAAAATGTAATAAACACTGAAATACACTGATCACATTATATAATTTATAAATAGTTTGTGAACAGGAAATAAGGTTGGTTTTAAATTGTATCTTTTTTCCAGTAACTTATGCAAAGTAATATCCCTAATAATAAATGTACTTAATATAATATCTCCTAATTTGCATATGGTAGTTTTATTGCATGAAGTCCTGCCATTTCTCGTTGGGGAGAAAATAAGTGCTTACAATGCTGCTGTGTCCTTGCTATGACTGGTCAAATTTATTTTGAGGCTTCTCATTTTATTAGCTTGTCCTTTGTTACCGCGATGACTGGCTTAGAATATTCTAGCTCTGTTTTCCTATTCGTAATATTCCTGTTGTACAAAAATGGTGTTGTTTACTTTTTATGTGATAAATGAGAACAACACTTTATATGAGGATTTCATTTGAGCCAATTTTGTTTCATTTAGAGTTTAACAACTAGTATTGCCTATTTTCTGTATTATTTCAGTGACATTAGTTAATTGTACAAGTTTTTTTAACTCTTCTGAAGAAAGGGAGGGAGGTAATTTGCTTATGTATAATAGGACTGAGAAGTTTCTCACAAGTCATATTCTTTGTACACTATCTGTCAATAAATTGAAAAAAAAAAGCATAATTGGATATACCATATATGTTTTGAAGACTGAGTTTAATAGAACAATGTCCTGCTATTAGATCTGATTTGATACAGTGACGAAAGAAACCCCCTTTTCCTTTGATTAACATCAGTAGAAGATTTCACAACCCATATGTATACCAAATGAAAAAAAGGGAATTACAAGTATAATTTTTAAATTTTTTTTTCAATTAAACTCATATGTATTTCTATGATAGTTTTCTGATTTTGATAAATGCTTTTCATTGCATTTAGGTACACAGTTAATCACAGAATCACTTAGGTATTATTTTCCCCTAAATAAAATAAATTGTCCATAGCACCATAATCCTGAGTCCCAACAGCAAAACACTGGTATTACTAGCTAAGTTAAATGAAATGTTGGTTTGGGTTTTTTGTTTGGTTGGGTTTTTTTTTTCCCCTTCATAGAAGTAATGTTTCATATTTTCATTAGATTTCCAAACTAAATGGTTCATAATTTCATCAAGCGTACCTATTAGATGGAAGCCTTTCTTTTATGGAAGATCTCCTTTGTGTCTGAGTATACATGTATATATGCAGTGTGGAACATGTATTTTTTTATGAAAGCTTTTTTACATCTTATTCTAGTGTCTGATGCATTGCCTGAATTTGTAAGCTTGGAAGCAAGCGAACTACACACAGTGGGGTGCTGAGCTTTCTGGAGGAAGGGAATCTATGCTGTCACATGAGCTGTGTGGAAAAGCATAACAGCTTGTAAAAGCACACAACATTTCATGAATAAAAGATAAAGCCAATTCAGAAAGGTGTTTGTCCTTTAGACTGCAACTTTCAAGCTGCTGTTTATAAGATATGTCATCATTTTTCTTAACTTTTAATATTTTTTGATGCAAATTTCCCCTCTACAATAACTTGTTCCTTAGTTTTATTGTAATATCTCATCTTTTCATTGAATCCCAATGATTCATTCAAGAAATTGATGAAATGTAATAATGAAACATAGCAGCATATTAATGAAACATAACAGCAGAGACAGAAGTTTAAGAATACCAAGACCACAATGCACATAAGCATTGCTTGCCCCAATAATTGTGACATTCAGATATATGTCTACCTTACCTATTTTGTAAGGATGGATGCCCACCAGAGATTATTTTCTTAGACATAAAATCCATGTGCTACTACACATACTTAAACCTTTAAGAAATTTTAAAAAGAAAAAAAAAAATCTTTTTCATATCATTAGAAAGAAACGCTAGCATTTAGGATAATGATTAATATGCCAAAATGAGATGAGGACCCTAACTTTAATGTGTGTTCTTGCACAAAATCTCACTTGGCTCATCAATCCTGACAGCTTTAGTAGGCTTCATTAAGCATTAGTTAAATTAGCCATAACTTCTTAACATTATTGGCTAATTGCTTTGTGAGTCTGAGGTAACTCCAGAGTATAGTAAAGCTCCATATCAATACAATAAATTTGTACTTCTCAGTATGATATCACACTATTTAAATCTTGATTGATGGGTGATCTTCAGAAGCTGGAATGGACTTTATTTAATTTCTAAATAGGAAGAACTGAATAGCAGAGTGAAGATTTTATTGCCTGGTGCAAACATAGTTTTCAATATGCTGAAAATACTGGTGAAGATGACCAGCTGAAATTTGCAGAAGTAGCTATTGGAAAGTATTCCGACACAGGAAAAAAACCACAAATACTAAAGATAACAACAACTTACATCATTTGTTGACTAGAATATTGTGATCTTCTTCCAAGCACAGTGTGGCACTAAATCCAAGTTGACATTTCAAGCAATAAAATGCTTTAGTTCTTTCTGAAAAACGTGTTGTAGATTACCCAGAAGTTACGAACTTGAGGAAGGAATTACTGAATGAGTAGTCTAACCTCTTATACAAGCAGACAGGTAAAAGAGTTACAGTTACCTATAAACTTGCTACAAAAATAAAGCAAAGCAGGAATGATTCCCTTCCATCAGGAAGAGCAGAGCATTTATCTTTATTCTTGTCTTTTGGAATTATTGGGGTAAAATTTTGAAGATAATCACATGTCTGCATACGAACAGATATAGGCTGAGTCCAGTAACACACCTTGGTGCCAAAAATGCCTTGATATTACACTTCAGCCATCTTAGAGGGTTTAGAGCTCATCATAGAATCATACATGCAAGCAGTGCTGAGGGGCAAAGCCAAGGAAGGAATGGCACAACAAAGGTGTACCTCTTGTATCTTCTGGTAAGTTAAAATTTAGCCTTAGGTGTCCTCTGGTACCTGAATTCCTCCACTCTTCAAACAAAGCTGACAGTATTGTGTGGATGATGCTCAAGCGATAGGGGAGTTTTATTACATCCTTTTGGAGTTGTCCAAATTCTCAGCCTCATCATTGTATCTGGAAAGCAGAGGGATTCCAGATAACTAAATGATTCCTGCCAGCAGTCAGGGCTATGGCAACAGCTTCCCACAAGGGGCCAGAGAGTTTATCCTGGCTACTTATGCCTCAGGGGACAGAGGGCAAAGAAGGAGTAGGAATGTCCCTACTTTAGTGATTATCTTTGTAGTCAAGGAGGTCAAGAAGACAGAAGGTCTCACATGAAGATAAATGGTCTCCTAGAAATAAAGGTAGAGGTTAATCTCCTTGCTGGGAAATCAAAAGCAGATAAAGGAAAGTGCCAAAAAGAAGGCTGAAAAATTCCCCAGCTATTTCTTTATTCTGTAGAATGGTATCTGGTAGCCCAAGGGAAGTTTTAAGAACTTCCCAGTGAGGATCCTCATGTGACAGAAATAAGTGAATGAGATGAGGACACTGGAACACTGAAATGAAAACAAAGGAAAATCAAAACCAGTTAAATCACTGTAACAACTATGTCTAACAATCATGTTAAATGAGGGATGAGGTTATACAATTTGATTAGAGAAATATGAGTCAAGAACTGTTAAATATGGGGTTGAGCAAGGAAATTACAGAAAATTCCCTGTTGTGCATGGAATTGTTCCTTAAATGAGAGTTTGGGATGTATGACTGGAGACTGTGAACAAATGGCCCAAGGAGGTAATCCTGTGAGACTTCTGTCTGGGAAGTGTGACATGCAGGTGTGTGGCTGGAAATCTGCCAGGCAGAAAAGGATCTGGGGGTCCTGGTGGACAGCCGGCTGAACATGAGCCAGCAGTGCGCCCAGGTAGTCAAGAAGGCCAATGGCATCTTGGCCTGTATCAAGAATGGTGTGGCCAGCAGGAATAGGGAAGTGATTGTGCCCCTGTACTCAGTGCTGGTGAGGCTGCAGCTTGAGTACTGTGTTCAGTTTTGGGCACCACAGTATAGGAGGGACATTGGGGTACTGGAGCATGTCCAGAGAAGGGCAACAAAGCTGGTGAGGGGTCTGGAGAACATGTCTTATGAGGAGCGGTTGAAGGAATTAGGATTGTTTAGTCTGGAGAAGAGAAGGCTGAGGGAAGACCTTCTTGCTCTCTACAACTACCTGAAAGGAGGTTGTAGCGAGATGGGAGCTGGTCTCTTCTCCCAAGTAACTAGCGACAGGACAAGAGGAAACGGGTTCAAGTTGCGCCAGGGGAGGTTTAGGCTGGACATTAGGAAAAAATTTTTCACTGAAAGAGTTATTAAACATTGGAACAGGCTGCCCAGGGAGGTAGTTGAGTCACCATCCCTAGATGTGTTTAAGTCATGTAGGTGTGGTGCTTAGAGACATAGTTTAGTGGCAGACCTGGTAGAGTAGGGTCAGTGGTTGGACTAGATGATCTTAAAGGTCTTTTCCAACCTAAACGATTCTATAATTCTATGATTATGTGATACAGCTATCACACATCCATTACATTAGGATAAGTCTTCAGAGGTAGAATACATGGAATAAAGCTTTGGAGCTAAAAGCTTGATAGCCTTTACATTAGGGGCAGGGAATTTTTGTAGTTTAGGAATAAATAGCAGAGATTTCTGAGTGTGGCAAATAGTTTCTAACCTATTTGGTCCCGCAGCTTTGGGCTACAGCTACGTATTTCACATATCCGTATTTCCTGTAATACGAGGTATATGTAAAGTTCCACCCTGTTATTTTAGTACCATGCTAAATAAAGCTATCATCCTGTATCTGAGTCCAAAGTAGTCAAATTCCTTAAACGTTGACATCCTACAAAAAAAAATAAATGTATGATAGTGTGTTGGGTTTACCTTGGCTGTCTGCCGGACACTCAGACCCTCACCCCACTGGTTTCTCACTCCTCTTCCTCAACAGGACAGGGGGAGAAAGTAGGATGAAAAAGCTTGTGGGTCAATTTAAAGTCAGGGAGATAATTTACTAATTACCATCTTGGGCACAACAAACTTGACTTGAGAAACGTTAATTTAAATTACCCTATTAAAAATAGAGTAAGACACTGAGAAATTAAGACAAAACTAAAAACACTTTCTCCCCAGCCCCCTCTTCTTCCCAGGCTTACCATGACATTGAAATTTGTTGTTGGTTATTATGCAAGAAGGCAAAACCATCTAGGTGATATCATATTAGCTGTAGTATAGAAACAACAAAGACTAAGACTTCACTCTCAAAATTCATTACAAAATCAAGATTAGGATAGTAGCAAAGATCTACTGGGACACTAATGTGCAATTGGGCAGATGTCTAGACACTGTTGTGCTTTGCAATGCAAAAAGGAATGAGAGACTGACACCAGTGAGATATACATGTTAAGGTCCAATTCACTTTCACAGTGAAATAATTGTGTTTGAATAGTGCACTGTCAGAGATAGAAAACAAGAACTGACAAGCCCTCCTAGCACTACTGAATAAATATGGTTATCTTGACTCAAATACAGGTAGCTCAAAAATGTGTTATCCTTTTTCAGTATTTCACTATCAGAATTAATGTAGGCAGAGGGAGCTCAGGTCAGTCTGTCCAGCAGTGGTGTCACAGGCAAAGTCCCTTACGTTTCTTTGTGAATCGAGCCTTGAATAGCTGCAGTTGTTTCTTCTTTGAAGTGATAATGAAAAATAGATTTCGACACTGCAATTGTCAACACACTTTTTTTTTTTTTGTCCAGGTGTGAATGCAGCATGAATGCAATACACAGCTTCAATACATGTTACTGCATTCAAAAGTGAAGACTTTTTTTCCCCTAGATGGCAAATAATTCGTAATTCAACAATGGGTGGGTAAGTGTGTATTATGTCAGTAAATACACTTATTAAGTTCTACACGAGACAGGATACTTGTATATTCAATCACAAACGTAATTCCAATTCCTATCACAAGCTATTGTTCATAACACTTTTCCTATCAATACGTTTTCTGCCTGTTATTCATATGTATCCACATTCTCTACACGAAGTGAAACTGCACAAAAGTACAATGTATGGAATCTTAGAAATATAATAAGGTTTTTTACATGTTTCACTATGTCATCACAACTCACGTTAGCTACTGCTATAAACTGGCAGTTATGAAGAATGCTTCAAACTAGTGTTGATGTTAAATGTGTATGTTCATATATAAAGATATGTGATATGTTTCCTAACATATCAAAGAAACAGAAAAGCATGTGGCTTTGTTCTTACACATTTTCTAGTAGTGAACTGAACAGGCCACAGATATTTATCCATTTAAAATAGCAAAAGAAAAAGAAGATGAAAGAACTGAAAGTTGAGGACATTCAAACCAGTAAATGGGAATGACATATCCTTCCCATTTATCAGTTTGAATGTCCCTAACTGTCACTTTCCTCTCAAATTTTTTAGTTGAATAATCTTCTTTATTACTATTTTAATTTTTCAAATGCTTTCCAAAGACAATATATCTTCACTATAATCTCTCTGTACATTTTATATAAACCTGATTTTATAAATTGGTAAATTCAGATCTGATTTGTTGAAGAATTAATATCTTTATATAATATCTTAAGACTTAACACATCTGTGCTCTTAAACAATATTTTTGAAGAATTTTTATTATGAAGAGTTTTACAATGTAAAGGTAATAAGTGAAAAAGATAGTTGCAACAAGCAGGTTTTAATTAAATAAAAATAATTTGGGGCCCTGTGATTTCAAAAACTTTGTAGCTTTTCTCATGATCCTCTGCAGTAGCAGGAAGTAAGAGCAGGTGAAAAGTTGCTATAATGCAGAAGCTATTTGTCCAATATGACACTGCAGGATTGCTCATTAAAAAAAAAACCAAACAAAAAAACCCAACTCAAAATGTTATAAATACAGAGTGTATCTGTGAAAAAAAATAATCACAAACTAGGAGACAATTCTGTTTCTCAAAGGAAAGCAAATCTGTAAAAAGTTAAAGCAGTGAGAAATTAAATGTTGTAGGGCAATATATTTCACTATCTGGGCTTTCCTTAGGTCACAGTCTTTCCAATAGATCTCCAATCTGAGATTGTAGATAATAGACTTTCCATAATTTGTGAGACTAGGAGGATTAGTGGATTAGTGCACATGTCTTCGGACTCTGAAGAACTAGGTTAAGACATCTGCTTTGGGTCAAAAGAGAAATGAGTTTGATAATCTCTGCTTAGTCCCTGGGAAACATTTGTACAAATCACAAAAACACCTTTAAGCATTTCCTACTATTGAAATTCTTTACTTACAAAGGTCAAAGCTGGTATTATATGCAAAGAAAATCATCCAGCAAGGCCGTGTCTTTCTGATTGAAAACAAGCTACGAAGCCAAGGCATACTGAGACACTCGAGCTGTACTCAGGTGGATTATAACAACTCACACGAATCAAACATCTCTGGTTAAACATTCACATTATTTTCCTTTTTCTTTTTTAAAACATCCATTTCACACTTGTTATTTTTCAGTTCATGTAGTGAGGCAGCCAGTGGAGTTCATTCAGTCTGCAATCCCATTTAGAAAATCGGTGTTAGTATTTTTCAGTGTACACTAAGACAAGCTCAAGCAAAACACTTCTAGCCATCTGTGTTGGGTGCCGGTGCCCAGGCGCTGGCGGGGTGGGCTGCATGGCGGCCTCTGTGAGGAGAGGCCGGGGCTGCCCCGAGCCAGACACAGCCGGTTCCAGCCGGCTCCGACCGACCCCCGGCAGGGCAGGGCTGGGCCCCGCAGCCACGGTGGGGCACCTCAGGGAAATGTATTTGAGGAAGGTCGAAACACTGCACAGGTGGAGTGAGGAGTACGGGGAGAGTGAGAAATAATCCTGTGAACACCGAGATCAGAGAAGGAGGGGGAGGAGGCACTCCAGGCACCAGGGCACAGATTCCCCTGCAGCCCATGGAGGACCCCGCGCTGGAGCAGGTGGGTATTTCCTGCAGGAACTCTGGTCCATGGAGAGCCCATGCAGGAGCAGGGCTACAGGACTACAACCTGTGGAGAGGACCCATACAGGAGCAGGAAAAAGTGTGAGGAGGTGGGAGCAGCAAAGACTGACCCCAACCCCCCATTCCCCATCCCTGTGGGCTGCTCGGGGTGGGGAGGAGGTAGTGGAGTCCGCAGCAAAGGAGTGAAGTTTAGGCTAGGAAGAGGAGGAGGCGGGGGAAAGGTGGTTTTAGTTTTGTCTTCATTTCTCACCATCTTACTGTATTTTAACTGGCAATAAATTAAATTTATGTTCCCCAAGTCAAGTGTATTCTGCCCATGATGATAACTGGTCAGTGATCTTCCTGTCTTTATCTCATCCCATGAGGCTTTTCATCCTGTTTTCTCCCTCTGTCCTGTTGCAGGGAGGGAGTGAGAGACCAGCTGGGCAGGGATCTGGCAGCCAGCCAAGGTCAGCCCATCACAACCTATTTCTGAATTTTGTGAGTCCAGCTAAAAACACTTTAAGACCACAGCTATGAAAATAAGCCCTATCCCAGGAGTTGTCCTCAGACTACTGCAAACTTATTCGAATGCTCTTTTATGATGGAATCCTGTATCACAGATAAAGGAGATCAATCAAATTAAATTAGAACCTGCTTAGATTTGGAAGTCTTCCAGATCTGCATGTGGAATCTATTTCAAAGTAATTATATCCTGAGGATGAAATACTATTTTAAAATAATTGTTAAAGATCTGTTATGGTAATATGTTTGACAGCTGTAGAAAAGTCCTTACAGGACCACCTTTTCAAAAGACAGTGTTTCTGGAGGCATTTCTTTAATCAGTAATGAAAAAGTGAATAGATTCAATAGAATTTGAATTTGATGTATGGTAAGACAGGACCAGTTACACCAAAATAACATTAATGCCAAAACTGCTGCTGTCATTTGGGCTTCAAGTCTAGTAAGATATTTAGTGGTCGTATGAAAAACAACAAATGCATCAGGACATAATCCCAAACCTTTCTGAAAACGTTGTCTTGCTATTGTTTTCACTAGGTGCTGAAAAACAAGTGGTTCTTTGACTTTTGTAACTAATTATTGCTGAGGGTGGCATGCAATAGCACTAGAAACAGTTAAAACCCATTTTATACTAACAGTGAAGTATCAGTATCTTATCATTGTTATAACAGCACAGAAAACAGTCCATTTTTCTTTAGAGATGGGGTTTTTTTCTAGCTGTGTTTATATTTGCAGTTCAGTAAGAACAGAAATATAAATGCGGTTAGGTAAGGCTATTGAACTAAGAAAGCTTATTTTTATGAATAAAAATATTCTGCAGCTCTGAACTTACTGTTGCGTCACTGTGGGCCAGATGACAGCTTCAGTTTTGAGTCCAAATAAGTGTTAGAAATGAAGCTTCATATATAAAAAGAGATACCTTACTTCTCTGGGGAAAAAAAACAACAAAGAACATTTATTAAGTCAAAAAGACTTGTGTGTAACATGGTTATGCGGCGAGATGTGATTGTATATAAAAAGACATCCTGGATCAGACTAATAAATTGTTCAATCTGCTGTCAAGTCTTTCATTGCACACTTGAGATGTTTGATGAAGGAGTGAAAACTTCAGAAGAAAACTCTATACAAAGTAGAAATCAGTCCCACTCTCAATATTATCAAGTTAACATAAAGGTAATTGCATTTATATATAACTACGACAAATGTAGTACCTTAGTTATCTTGAGAAAGACTCTGAAAGGTTAAAGTGAACTACGGTTCTTGTGAAAAATCAACATTACTTATAATCACAGATTGGACTGCTTCAGACAGTAGATTTATTTATGTTTTCAAGTAAGAATATATTTCAGAATTATCAAGTTCAGGACACATTTGCTTATATGGAACAATATTAAAATAGTTAAGTAAAGCCTATTTTACAAAAAGATTTTGCTCTTAAAAATTGAGACTCAGCAAAATCACCTGTGTTCTGAAAACATTTCTAATTATTTTAGGAGAAAAAATATCTGTAATTTTTGTACAGTACCTTTTTACATCTGATTTTTTTTCTGCATAATCTTGTCAGTACATTGTTAAGTTCATCAGGGTCTTCTCAGTTTTCAGTTTTCACCTAAAAATAACTTTGTAAACATTTTGTTTACCAAATCTCTATGGGAAATCAGCTCTTTCAAATAAACAATTAGGCAGAAATAGTAATTTAGTTATTTTTAAACAATATTAGAAATAGCAAATACTACTGGTACAATAATATGTAGCAAAATGATATTACTGCAGGGAATACTTTCAAAGAAACAGAAGAAAATCATAACAATTGACTTTTCAGCATCACAGTGGGATGTACTGAAAATGAACTGTGCTGGCAGCAAAGCTGGAAAACAATAGATACAGTAGCAATACATCAAAAAAATTGTGATATCTTTCATAGGAACATAAAATTTAAAGTTGCCTTTGAGGTCATGTATAGTGGATCCTGTCTGTGGCAAATCTAGTGGACAGAAACACTACCCTTGTAGGAGATTGTTCCCAGATCATTCTTATCCTAATAAAAGTTCTTATCCTAATAATTTCTAATTTACAAACTGAATTATTTCATTCTTATGTTATAACCATTTCCCTTGTGACATCATTTGTCTGTCAGGTTAAATAGCTTTTCTTCTTCAGTATTTGTCTCCTTAATGATTTAGGGACAGTCATCGTATTCCTCTGATTCTTTTTCTTTCCTGTGCTGCACAATCCAGGTTTTTTTAGACTGCTCTCTAAACAATGAGTCTTCAGATCTGTTTAGTAGTTTACCTGTTTGCTTGCTTTACTTTGAATATTTTTTTTTAAGTTTTCTACAGCATTTCAATGTTATCACAGCCTTGTAAAATGGCATAATACTTCTGCTTTTCTTGGGTTTAGTAGTATCCTAAGATTATTTGCATTTTTTCCTGGCTATGATGTAGTCATGGCATTAGTAACTGATTAACATGCTCAGAAGTTTTTTCTTTTTTTTTCTTTGTGTGTGTGTAACTCAAGGTGTGAATCCCCAGTTCATTTGACCCACAGTGCTTAAAGCCACATGTTGTACTATTCAGTCTCATTTCCTTGCCTCAGTGTGATAGTTTCCTGAGGGTAATATTACTCCTTAGTTTTCTGCCATTCTCAAACTACATTACACAATTGTAGATTATGTGCAAAGTAAGTCAATGAAAATACTAAGTATAAGAGCTGCTTCATAGGGAAAGAACATTCTCTTTACTAAGAGAACAAGTATTTGTAAATTATTGTCATCTCTTAGTTTCTCCTAATTATACTAATGGTTTCTTCGCTAGGGAACTGTAATTTCTGATTCTTACTGTATCAGTCCAGCTGAGATACATTGTACTAGTCATATCTAGTCATCAGAAAAAGATTTAAAAATTATCAGGCACAAAATACTAAACATACTAAAACTCATATTTTCCTCTGTTCTATTTTCATGTAAGCTTACATTGTGAAAACTTAAGTGACTTATGCGTATTTCTTTTGTTTGAAATGTACTTTTAGAAAAATTATTTATTTTAAGATGTTTTAAACAGACGCTGATTTCTTACATATATTTATTACCAATGTAGATGTTTAATAACTCAGCAGTGTACCATACTAAAATGAGGATTATAAATGTAAGAAAAAATGGAGGTATCAATGATTAAGACCTCCACCTCCAAAGTTTTTGGAATTAAGCTTCCATAAATAATGTTGTTTGACCTTCTGTCCTTATTCACATTCCTAATTCTTCAAGACACTTAATACGTGTCTAATTTCAAGCACACATTAGCCTCATCAAAGTTAATAAAATTATATAAATTTAAAATTAAGCATATGCGTTAAACATCTTGCTGGATTGTAGTTCCTTCTATTGTCATGGAGTATTTGAACAAGGCCTTTAGAAGTTCAGGCAAATTTTCAAACCTGTAAGTGCAGTAGTTCTCAAAATGCCGTACTTCATACTGCTTTGATGTTTTAACTTGATGCTCGTCTGCTAGGATTTTTGGGGATGGGGGCTCTTACTCACAGTGAATAAACTCTGGTTTGATTTTCTCTTCCCACTGTATGGCATCCTTTTACTGGCTATGTGGAAAGAGAGTGGTGGTAATACGTTTCAGTGGAATCTGTATTGCTGGTGCTCTAATAGGAATTTCATGAAATTCAGCAAAGGTAAAAACAATGTCTTGCAATGAGGACAGAATAAGTCCATGTAACAGCACAGTCTGGGCTTGCAGAGAAGGCCCCAGAGGTCAACAACTTGAGCATAAGCCAGCAGTATGCTCCTGCATTGATCAAGACCAACGGTATCCTGCACTGGAAAGAGCATTGCCAGCATGTTGAGGTAGGTCATCCTTTCCCTCTGCTCAGTACTGGTGAGACAAATCTGGAGTGCTGGGTCCAGTGCTGAGCTCTCCAGTAAAAGAAAGGCTGTTGGAGCAAGCCCTCTGGAAAACCACCATGATAGTTAGACATCTGAAGCCCATGATGTACCAAGAGAGGCTGAGAGTGGGATTATTCAGGCTGAAGAATAGAAGGTTGAGGTAATGCAACTTCTCTTCAACTCTGTTGTGGGAGGATACAGAGGAGGCAGAGCCAAACTTTTCTCAGGGTTGTACAGGAAACGTTGAGGGAGAGTGAGCACAGGTTGTAGCAAGGAAAATACCAACTCAGAGTGAACAGAGAATGCTTTACAGTGAGATTGGTTCAGTACTGGAATAGGTTGCTCAGACAGCCTGTGGAATGTCCATTTAGGCCAAATCTTATTCACATTCTTCAAAATACTATTCTTTAAAAGCTATTCATCAGACATATATACTACTAGCACCTCTACAGAGAAAAATAGGTTTTATTTGATTCTAGAAGTGACATTTCAGCTTCACTGACTAGTTGAGAAAAAAGTCCTATTTATTATTTGGTGTGAGCTGCTGGTAACAATCAGCTTTATGTAATCTAATGTATCTATTAAGACCCTTATAGTGGGGGAAAAAAAGGTGCTACAACCAATTTGCAACAAACAAATCAGCTAAAATATGACGTTAAGTGTATAGTATGTCATTATTTCATAGCCTGCATGAACATCTTGTTCACTTCTGGATCCACTTCACAGTTCAGAACCTAACTTTCAAAATGTTAATAGGATTTGCCAATTAATTCAAAATACCTTCTTCAATGCAACAGTCAGCTTTGACTGATCTACTTCTAGTTTGACAACTTGAGTCCAGTCCAAAATGAAAAGAAGACTTGGCTCGTTGACTTTAGGATGCTTTGGATAAGTTTTATTAAAACTAATAGGGCTTGGATACAAACAGACAGGAGCAAGAGACAAGCTTTCTTGATAGCTGGCTTTAGACAAAAGAAAACTTGATTAAAATTGAAAACGAAGCATACAGTGAATCACATACTTGGACAGGCATATTTTTCTGTAAGGTGCCAACAAAGCACTTAGTTAAACAGTACCCTTGTACAGTTCTTGCTGTTTTTTTTTTTTAACTGTGGTTCAAAGGATGAGAGGAAAGAGCATATAAGCATTCCCACAGAATAAGGATGAGAATACAGGATACATTTTCTCTGCTGAATGCCCTTACAACTGAGATACTAATGTAGATCCTTTTCTTTCTCTACTCTGAGTTATCTACCTTGAATTAATTTCTTTGCAATAACCAGACTTACCCTGACAGGGATTAGAGGGTGAGGAAAGTAGTCATAGCCACGTTCACTGGATCTTACCGCTTTTGATTGATGAATACAACTTTGGTCCTCCTAACCTAGCAAGAAGGTATTGAATCTCAGCATCCTTATTTTTCAATAGATGTGCTAGTTGTTATTATAGAAAGTGTGTATTGACACTTTCTCTTTCTCTTCACACTTTATTCCCCCCAAAATCACAGGGTGGACGGACCTATACGTAGAAGAGACTCTGAATCACACGCTCTTCCTTGGAACCCTGATACAGACATCTTAATCCTGGACATAGGAGATTTAAGACATGTTTTTATGATCTGTCTCAATAGTTAACATGAAGGTTTTTAGTTTTGTAGCTGTTCTCTTCATTGACTAGGAAGTCCATGTAACAAAATTTGAGTCTTAGAACCTATGGGAACCTAAAGTTTTAAATTACAGGTGCCAAAAGTTCTTTATTGGATTGAACTGTTGGACTTGAAATATTGCATCTAAATTGCAACCAAGATTGAAGGGTAGGATACAAGATCAGTTATGCTGTGCAGTTTTCCTGGGTTGAAAACACACGCCTTTATCTGCGAAACAAAGAATTCATTGTTAGCCTACTAGCTTAATATTAGTGTAGCTACGATGATACTAATACTGATAGTCCAAAGTATCTGATTATTAAAGAAAAAAGCCTCACTGGTAATGCAGTTAGCATTGCTATACAAATGGTGTTATCTTCACTCTTTCACTGCCCCTCTGGGTCTTCAGGTCAATGGGAACAGTTTTCTTTAAGAAGATGAGGCTGGAAGAAGACTGCAGTAGCTTCTGCAGTAACTTGTCAGCACCCCATGTTCTTCACTGAGAGGATATGATGATGTTTATCTTCATCCTTGGAAGTAATTTTTATGCATTTGTTCCCGTAGTCCACTTAGTCATTCTTCCTTCATTGGTCCACAAATTCTACATTATTTTGAAGTTTACTATACATGGTATGTTTTGCATATATTCTATACTTGTTCTTTTTTCCCTTTAAAATGCCTAAAACCTTTTTTACCCAGCTCCCAAAATACTGTTCTGTTAATGATCAGTAGTTGGTCATTGGAGATTTACTTACAGACCTGTGTGTCCAAACTTTCAAGTCCCCTGCTGTCATCCATGACTGAATTTCTCTGCACTACATTTTTATTCTAAGGCAATAGATAATTAAGTCTACACATTAAAAATACTTTTTATTTCTATCAGTTACTGAATTATATTGAAATGGTTATAGAATACTTTGTAGACTAGTGTTATATAACAAAGGGACTACACTACACAATCATAGAAAGCTAAGCTAACAACAATAGTAACCTTGTAGTTAGACAATTGCTGTTATGGCTAAACAAACTGAAACATAGGTTCAGGAGAGCCAGACTAAGTCCAGAAAAAGCAAGTCTGACAAGGTATATTTCTGAGTCCTTGCAGGTTTCTTACAAAGTCCATGATTTGTTACTAACAACGGCAATACTGCATTTTCTGAGCTACAGGGCAAGAGAAAAAATAAATAAGGTTAAAATTGTTCTTATATATGTCCCAATAGTCACCAAAGATACATGTTCCCAAACTAGCCTGTGTCTCTATAGAAAGAAACTTTATAATATACTTAATACGATATATCACATATATATTTAAAGAATCATCGAATTGTCTAGGTTGGAAAGGACCTTTAAGATTACCAAGTCCAACCATAAACCTAACACTGCCAAACCCACCCCTGAACCATGTCCCTCAGCACCACATCTACCCATCTTTTAAATACCTCCAGGGATGGCAATTCCATCACTTCCCTCGGCAGCCTGTTCCAATGTTTGATAACCCTTTCAGTGAAGAAATTTTTCCTGATATCTGATCCAAACCTCCCCTGGTGTAACTTGAGGCCATTTCCTCTCGTCCTATTGTTTGTTACTTGGGAGGAGAGATTGACCCCCGCCTCTCTACAACCTCCTTTCAGGTAGTTGTAGAGAGCGATAAGGTCTCCCCTCAGCCTCCTTTTCTCCAGGCTAAACAACCCCAGTTCCCTCAGCTGCTCCTCATAAGACTTGTTCTCTAGACCCCTCACCAGCTTTGTTGTCCTTCTCTGGACTCACTCCAGAATCTCAATGTCTTTCTTGCAGTGAGGGGCCCAAAACTGAACACAGTATTCAAGGTGGGGCCTCACCAGTGCCAAGTACGCGGAGACAATCACTTCCCTAGTCCTGCTTACCACACTATTCCTGATACAAGCCAGGATCCTGCTGGCCTTCTTGGCCACCTGGGAGCACTGACAGCTCATATTCAGCTGGCAGTCCACCAGGACCCCCAGGTCCTTTTCTGCCAGGCAGCTTTCCAGCCACTCTTCCCCAAGCCTGTAGCGCTGCATGGGGTTGTTGTGACCCACGTGCAGGACCTGGCACTTGGCCTTGTTGAACTTCATACCATTGGCCTTGGCCCATCGATCCAGCCTGTCCAGATCCCTCTGTAGACCTATCCTACCCTCAAGCAGGTCGACACTCCCACCTAACTTGGTATTGTCTGCAAACCTACTGAGGGTACACTCAATCCCCTCCTCCAGCTCATCAATATAGATGTTAAAGAGAACCGGCCCCAATACCAAGCCCTGGGGAATACCACTTGTGACCGGCTGCCAGCTGAATTTAACTCAATTTACCACCACTCTTTGGACCTGGCCTTCCAGCCAGGTTTTTACCTAGTAAAATGTACGCCCATCCAAGCCATGAGCAGCCAGTTTCTCCAGGAGAATGCTGTGGGAAATGGAGCCAATGGCCTTATTAAAGTCCAGGTAGACAACGTCCACAGCCTTTCCCTCGTCCACCAAGCAGGTCACCTTGTCATAAAAGGAGGTCAGGTTTGTCAAGCAAGACCTGCCTTTCATGAACCCATGCTGACTGGGCCTGATCACGTGGTTGTCCTGCATGTGTCATGTGATGGCACTCAGGATGATGTGCTCCATAACCTTCCCTGGCACTGAGATCAGACTGACAGGTCTGTAGTTCCTCAGATCCTCCTTCCGGCCATTCTTGTAGATGGGCGTCACATTTGCTAACCTCCAGTCAACTGGGACCTCCCCTGTTAGCCAGGACTGCTGATAAATGATGGAAAGTGGCTTGGTGAGCTCTTCCGTCAGCTCCCTCAGTACCCTCAGGTGGGTCCCATCTGGCCCAATAGACTTGTGTATGTCTAAGTGCTGTAGCAGGTCCCTCACCATTTCCCCTTGGATTATGGGGGCTTCATTCTGCTCCTCGCCCCTATCTACTAGCTCAGGGGGCTGGGTACTCAGGGAACAACTGGTCCTGCTACTAAAGACTGAGGCAAAGAAGGCACTAAGTACCTCAGCGTTTTCTGCATCCTTTCTCACTATGTTTCCACCCCTGCCTAATAAAGGATGGAGATTATCCTTAGTCCTCCTTTTATTGCTAGCTAAAGATAGCTACATATTATATACTGACTTGTTACAGAGGTCTTCTGCACGGGGAATAGTCTATCCTAGCTTTCAGGTCAACAGAAGTTGAACCACCTTACTCTGGCAAAACTCTTGGTTCCCAGTTTACTTCCACGTCCTGATTCCCCAGGGGATCATCCATGCTGCAGGTATGTTTCACTCTCTTTTGTGGTCAGCCAAATAGATCCATCCAAGAAGATGTGCAAGTACACAAGCACAGTTCTAAGATTTTTGTTCTTCCTCCATGACTGCTCTGTTTATATCACTGAATCAGCTGTGCCAATCTTGGCTACTTTTGCTTCATAATCTACCACAGCTATCTCAAAAGTGTTTTCACCTCGAGGTATTTCCTTATGTCACTGCTCCATAACGCATGACATATATTCTTAGCAAACCATTGCAGAAATACCACAACAGAAAGCTGTAACACAGCTCTGATGTTATTTAAATCTACCCAACTGAAAAACGTAGAGTAAAAATATCCCATCATATGCTTGTTGCAAGGGTTTAAGAGAAAAGGCAAGTTAAAAGTGATCCAACGTCATCATAGCTATTCTGCTTTAGAGGTCCAAACTGAGACTATGAATGTGACACTTTGTAAAACACTAGCCTGAGAACAGGACATTTCTCTGTTGGTATTGAAAATGAAAATATTTTAGTCACTGATTCTAAATTTCGGTGGTGAAACCTCCTTGTGTCAGAATGTTCATGCATTTCGTTGTGTCCACATTTAACTCCAATCTGGGTAAATTATGAAAATTATAACTTGTATTTGTCTTGAATGACAAGTATTAATATGTTTCTGACTTTGGCCTGCAAGTAACAGTATTATTACATTATTCATTGTTCATGACAGATGGTAATGTATAATTAGCAAAATAATAGAATATAGCACATTATAATTTTTATGGGAATAGTCATCATTGAATACATGTAGCTGGGCACAAAATGTTTAAGTAAAATTTAAACTTGGACTTTTTCCCTTCCCAATATTCCCATGCAGAAGACAACAGATGGTTGAAATTATTTAAGTATTATAAAATGTGATTTATTTCTATTTTGTTCTTTGAAATTCACTTCCAAAGTTTCAAGAAAACCAAAACCAGAAAAGGAAACTTGCATTTTGTGGAAACTTTTTTTTTTTTTT
>VFFE01007237.1:2007487-2102687 GCA_008921705.1 Burhinus oedicnemus | reverse complement strand
AAAATCTGAATCAAACTAAATCTAAGCATTTTTTTGGGTTGTGAGAAAATTTTTTTCCAGTGGCTAACCAGAAAAAAGGCTTTTGTAGCTTTATACAAGTCTGCAAGATAAGTGAGGTTTTGTGACTGTGCAAAAATATAAACATAAAAATGTTTGATAAATACATCCAATTAATACAAAATTTGCTATACAGGTAGAATATTGCCAGTCAGAATCAATATAATATATAAAAATCAGAGGATCATAAGCTGCAAGAAATACTTCAAAATTTTCTAAGCTACATCTTTTCTGAATGGGGAACAAGTTCTTATAAAGACAAGAAAAAATATTTATAATTTCATTTTAAAAGCTCAGAATTTTTAGTATTTTATTAAAAAAAGCCCCAATATGTTAAAAATACAGTCAATTCCAAAACCAAAAGGGTAACAAATACATGAATGTAATTCACACCATTTATGGATATCAGTGGTCTAGGTTCATTTCTTATATCTATACCTATGTGAATTGGATAGTGATATTAAAGACTTTCTTTCTCTAACAGGTTCAGGGAGCATCACAACCAGGGTCTTTTGATTCTGTCAGAGCTTTTCATTTCTCTCTGTACAAGAAAAAGTTTGTTTTAAAGGAGAAATAAGAGCGTGGGAGAAAGAGCATTAAAAAAGAAACCCATCTCAAAACTGACTATTGTAGAATATCATCTTAAAAATCTTCCCACTGGATTTAACAAAAAATTCATTAAAAAGTATTTTCATCTCCAACATGAAATATATGTACAGAATTTAAAAAAAATCTAAACTCCTTTTACTGTCCTTTTCTCTCTTCAGCATGAATGAAATACTGTGACTGGAGCATTTATGTTCAACTTGTGTGACACAGGACATTAGTCTGAATTGTTCAGTGTTCAGTTTTCAAAAATGAATGAACCTTCTAAAAATCTGTAACACTATCCATTGTTCAGGTTGCTTCTCCTTAACCATATAACTCATATGTACTGCCACATTCCAGATTGTTGTTGCTTCGCTGCTTATCTAGTATACATGCCATGTACCTTTTCTGTTTTAATGTTTGATATTTCATGTGTACTGAAATATGAAATATATTAATTACCTAGCAGATTATTTTTTTTCTTTCACAATGTTCATTACCAAAAATTTTTTCAAACATTTCCAGGTTGTATACTTTATTAAATATAATTTCCAGTCCAGCTTGTTACTACAAGAACTTTAGAACTTCCACATTCCACCATTCTGCATAACCCAGCAGTCTTATTCCTTTTAAGCACACCAGTAGCATTACCTGAAACACACTGTCTACAGCATTGGAGATAACATCTACTGTCTATGGTTTTCTATGCACCTTTCTTCAAACCAAGGTAGAGCATAGCTGTCTAGAATATTGGCCACTGCAGCACCACTCCAATATCAATAACCATACATATCAAATTTAACATGGCATATTCTAATCTAAACTCAAAATTAAACATTCAGCATTATATATTCTTTTCAGATTGTGGCACACACTTGCATTTTCTTTCTTTTGACATTCTGCACAAGAAAGAACAGAGTATCAAATGATTATAAAATATATGCCTCCCTTTACATTGTTGACATGGCACAGCTCAACCTAATAATTTAGCAGTCCTGCAACCATAGCAAAAGTATATATCACAATCATTCTTTTTACCAGAAGTTCGGTGCTTTCAGCTGAAGAGCACAAATAATTTGGTTGTCCTCTACTATCAGTGTTAAATTTTATCAACTATTAATGCTAATAACATTGAAATATTGGAATTTAATTGGAACTTAACTAAGTTTATTAATATTTTGCTGTTTATAGTATCCTTGTTGCGTTTTTACTTTGATAGCCTAACTTGTGCAACTTTTTTCTTTGTTTTGGAGTTGTTTTTTTTTCCAAACTTAGGTGTTGATAAATGTTCTTTGCTTATTGTTTTTTTCAAAGATGTATTAGAAAATTCACAGTAAATGCTACTTGTCTTAAAATATCCTCTAGTGCATTGCAGAGGTAGCACCGACTTTAATGAATATCCAATCAGTTTCTGTTTGCCTTTAATAGAACAGAAATTAAAACAACCATATGGAAAAGGCCAAAAAAACTAACAACTACTAGAAAAAAGAGAATGTGATTCAGTGATCTGAACTGAACTCAGGAGTTCACATCCTTTGTCAGTTCTGCTGTCTGTTTTGTGTGAATGGCTTATGTTCTCTTCCTCAGTTACCTTTGCAAAATAAGGGTAATTGTACAGTCTTGCACGTGTAAGGCTTTTGCTTAATATTTTGAGACATTCAATGACAGGGAATGAAGCCTAGATTCCAAATTTATTATAGATATATTTCTTCATGACAGGATCCACAGCTTCAATTCTGTAGAAAAGACTATAACCCATCAACTTCTATTCCCACAGTGATTTATATCTGGGTTTATCTTTGTTTCTGGGGAGTCATTTTCCTAAAATCGATACTAAGATTGGAACCTTAAATAATATTTTTCGCTTGCTGCTATGCTTTCATCTTCCCTAAACTTTTTGGAGATTAAAACAATATATACTGTTATCTTGAGATACCCCATAAAAGTAAGCTTCTCTCATTTTTAAACAATATGAAGTACTGTACATACGTTGTGTAAGCAAAATTTAAAAGGTTTATTGGACTTTGGAGATCAATATATTCTATTTCTCTGTATCTCCTCTTCTCTATAATAGAGGAGTTCCATCAAGAGCATCATAGCATCCAGATTAACGATCGGTTGCACAAGAGTAACCAGCTTTGATGCCTTTCCTCATCTGAAATTTGTGACTGAATAATTTTGCAAAAAAGAGATAGCAACAAACTTAGAAAAGTATAGAGCTCGTAAGGTAGGAAGAGGCAGAACTGATACAAACACAGAACAGAATGTGCTCTATAGAACAGGATTAATTGGTGCAAATGTTACCACCAACTGGGAGAAGAGGCAGGGCAGGGAAAGTTCAGTGACATTGAGTTCCTAATAAAGTTTTGAGATATTAAAACATGTCTAGTGAAGTTATCAAAGTCAAGTACCTTTTTTACCATCAGATTTTCTAGTGTTAAATTTTCTCTGAATAATAGTGGGGATAACAAAAATGACTTGCTTGATTTGTAGACAAACTAATATAAAATAAACCCCAACCTGTTTTGAATTTTTATTTGCTCACTTGCAGAAGTTGCTTCCCCAAGTAAAAGATGACAATAACAAAGAAATGAAAGAAATAAAATTAGAATTGTTTCCTCAAGTTCTATCTACATTATGTGCTTTTGAAAAACTGCAAGTTTTCCATAAGCATTTTTCCATTTATTCATTTCAAAGTGAGAGGATAGCTATAAATCACTCTGGAAAAGATGCCCCACTTTGACAGAGCAGTAAAAGGTATATACGTACTGTAACTTGTGTGCTCCTGTTACATACTCCCAGATGTGGTGTCATCGGAAGGGGCTAATAATTTAGATAGGAAAAGATTAGATTTATTCCAATAGTCAATACAGTGTCACAGGTTATGGTTTAATTAATTATTTAACAACTTGATGCAAAGCTATAACATTTATTTTAGAGAATATACATTCACCTAGTAATAGGTTGTATGTTGCTCTGTATTTTGGAATGAAAGAAGGTTAACATTGCAATGCATTTATTTTATCTTTAAAAACAGAGAATCTACTTTTGATGCACAGGTAGAAGATACTAAGAGTCTGCAGTTGTCATGTTTCTATCAAGTCCCTCTCCCCTAAAATAAGTTTTTAGTGTAAAGTTCATTACTTGCTCTCTACTGAGCAGCATATTTAAAAATTAAATATAAAAATCATGTTTATAATTTCTTTTGGAAAAGAAAGAAATGCTTGAACTCTTGTAATGCCTTAATATGCTGTAAGGAGTAAGCTGACATTGATATTCAGTTTCCAAAGAGACATTGTCCATTCCTCTATTATTGAACATGAAAAAGGTGAGATGACAAAAGCTTGCCTTCTAGGTGGTTAAGTTCGGGAATTAAAATATTTTTTTACTTCAGTGTTTTTCTGAGGAGACAGCAATATCCCTAATTGTCAGTAAACAGTAATTCTGGAGGCATTACCTGCTAAACCTTAACTGTTCATATGCGTCCACCTGTACAAAATCTGCTGATAAGGCCATGTAGAGAAGTTGAAAGACTTGCAGGGATATCCCAAAAGCAAAAATCTAGTATACACAAATGTAATATACTTACTTCACCTGAAAATATCAAATGATGTGAAAATCACGTCTCTGATAAAATTGCAAAACTCTTTGCTTGTAACGAAGAAGCAAAACAAGGCAGTTTGTAAAGAATAAAATTGTAATGAAAATTAAATTTAGAGAGAGAAGAAATACTATGTCAAACAAAAAAGTGTGATTTCTTAGTGAACTGATACTTTACTGAGTACTGTGTAAAGTTTTCTTGTACATGATTTTTTTTCTTGCTTCCTTTTAGGTTTTATATTTATTTATTTTTTAATGGCCAGTATGTGAATTTAGAACACAAAATAAGGTTTCTCCTGGCATTTATAATCTAAATTTTATAGATGCAAATGTTAAGAAAAGAAATAAGGAATAATTAATGAAGATGATAACTTTTGTTTTGTTTGTTTAACAAGAACTACTTTTTTAATTCAAGAAGCACTTATATCTGCCATGTGGAACCTTGCCATGTATTCCTTATTTCAGCAAATGTTTCTTCATGTTCCAGAAAATCAAGAAATGTCAGTGTAGCAGCCTGTGTCTCAAAATACTGAAAAGCTTTTCAGTAGACCTAACAGTTCAGTTAGTTTTAGAAGACTTTTCAGTAGACCTAACAGCTACAACACAGTTAAAATAACAATATTGTCAAGATGTACCAGTTTCGCTAAAAGCTTTTTTTTTTTTTTCAGTCATCTATTTGTGCCTTCTTCTTTTCTGTTACCTGTTTCTTTCTTTCGTTGATGATGTTACAGTAAATCTAAAATGAATGTTCTCTAGGGAGAAGATAGTGACTTTATTTTAGGTGCCAGGCACATCCTAAAGAATCCTGAGAACAAAAAGAAATTATTCAAATGTATGTGCATAAGAACAGAAATGATCAACCCTTGAACTGTCAAATCTAATATAAAGTCAATCTGAACTAACACTATGAGATTTCCAAGGACTTAAATGTATATAAACAGGCCTCCTTGCCTTCTATGACTGAGGAAAAAGTTTTTATCTGAATGGACCTCAGTTCAGTGATGAGAACTATTTTAGAAACTCAGAATCCTCACTGTATTGCAGTTGTTAAGTGGTATGTTTTCCACCCTATCAAGGAGTTAGGCTGCTGAGTGTAGGACTCAAAGTCAAATCCCCTTCATGATACCACAAAGTACTGTTACAGTAGCAGTAAAGCAACATGAAGCATAGGTCAAGGCTTCAGTATTTCAGAGATAAGAGAATGGAATTAAGTTTCTCTATCATCCTTCAATTTTTTGCTATGAAAACTGAAAACCGGTATATGGTTAATGCTATATAAGTATCACAAACAGAAATCTGAACCAAACTGAGAAAGTACTCCACCGGTTTATCTGTATACAAGCCTAAATTTGCAAACTTTTATATAGTCTGTACAAACCAAAATGTTCATGTGATCTAAGAACAGCTGGGTTGATAACACCCAGCTGAACCAAAATGTTCTATGGGCTCTTACTGAAACCCATGTCAACAACATTTGACAAAATTTAACCCAGTAAAATACTAGTTTGTAATTTTTTGTGACAAAATTGCCTTGTCATAATAGGCAAGGTAAATCCAATAGTTTTCAATAAACAATTATTTAAAAAAATATTTGTATTAACAGTCTCTATAAAATAATTTAAACTCATTCTACATATAAAGGTGTTGAAAAAAAGGACTTTATTAACAGAAATATGAGCATTTCAAAGAATTCTGAAATCTCAAGAACAAAAGTATTGGAATATCACCAAAAGTTACATTATAGATATATAACTTATTTATAGGACAGCTAAAATAAAGCTAAATCTCAGTACACTCCCCCTTCCCTACAACTTAGTGCAACTAAACTGTATAATGAATGACTATAGGAGCAATGAAGGGAAAATAAAAATGTTGTAATATGATAATTCCTGAAATGTCAAAAGTTTCAAACATCATTTTTATCTCTGATGTGCATAGATTGCAGTTCAATGATGGCTTGATGCATAATTCAGAATTGTTCCTAATTTAAAGTATCATAAAATAAATCAGTCAGTAAGGATGTAATCATTAGCCTGCTTTTCTGGATCACAAAATCACAGGGGTTGGAAGGGACCTCTGGAGATCATCTAGTCCAACCCCCCTGCCAGAGCAGGTTCACCTAGAGCAGGTTGGACAGGAACACATCCGGGTGGGTTTTGAATATCTCCAGAGAAGGAGACTCCACAAACTCTCCGGGCAGCCTGTTTCAGTGCTCTGTTACCTTCAACGTAAAGAAGTTACTCTTCATGTTTAGATGGAATTTCCTGTGTTCCACTTTGTGCCTGTTGCCCCTTGTCCTGTCACTGGGCACCACTGAAAAGAGTCTGGCCCCATCTTCTTGACACCTGCCCTTCAGATATTTATAAACATTGATGAGATCCCCTCTCAGTCTTCTCTTCTCCACATTAAACAGACCTAGGTTTCTCAGCCTTTCCTCTTAAGAGAGGTGCTCGATTCCCTTGAACATCTTTGCAGCCCTCCGCTGGACTGTCTCCAGTAGTTCTGTCCTTGAGCTGGGGACACCACAACTGAACACAGTACTCCAGATGCAGCCTCACCACGTCACAGTAGAGGGGGAGGATGACATCCCTCGATCTGCTGGCCACACTCCTTTTTAATGCACCCCAGGAGACCATTGGCCTTCTTGGCTACAAGGGCACATTGTTGCCTCATGGTCAACTTGTTGTCCACCAGGACTCCCAGGGCAGCCCCTAACCTGTACTGGTTCATGGGATTATTCCTCCCTAGATGCAGAACCCTACACTTGCCCTTGTTGAATTTCATTACTTTCTTCTCCGCTCAACACTCTAGCCTGTCCGAGTCTTGCTGAATGGCAGCACAGCCTTCCAGTGTGTCAGCCACTCGTCCCAGTTTTATATCATCAGCAAACTTGCTGAGGGTACACTCTGTCCCCTCATCCAGGTTGTTGATCAATACTGAATAAGACTGGGCCCAGTACTGACCCCTGGGGAACAGGGTTATAGGCCTCCAACTAGACTCTGCACCACTGATCACAACCCTCTGACATCTGCCATTCAGCCAGGTCTCAGTCCACCTCACTGTCCAGTCATCTAACCCACACTTCCTAATCTTACTGATGAGGATGTTATGGGAGACTGTCTCAAAAGCCTTGCTGAAGTCAAGGTAGACAACATCCACTGCTCTCCCCTCATCCAGCCAGCCAGTCATTCGATCATAGAAGGCTATCAGATTGGTCAAACATGATTTCACCTTGGTGAATCCATGTTGAACATCTTGACCTTTTTGTCTTTCACTTTTGCTTACTCTGATCCAAGGACCTAGCATTGATTTGACCACAACAAAATTCAGTAGGAAACCTGCTTTTGATCTTATTTGAGTTCCAGCTTCTCCTGTGAAAGTTGGAAAGAGTTGTGGTGTATTTTTACGTTTGTATTTAGAATAATCTTGCTGTTTTGAATTAAAAAAATATCATGGCTCAAGAAGTTAATGAGTGAAAATGCTGGAATTCTGGGGAACTATCACTACATGCTTAGCTTGTTACAATATTCGCCTAATCTCCCTTTATCTGGAAAGAGGGGAAAAAATTGTGGTTGGAAATCTTGGAGTGATATAATCCAGAACTGCAGAGGGAAAGGATTTAAGATAAAGAAATTGCTGAAGGTAAATGCACATGAAGGTAGACAAAAGTCTAGAGAAAGAGGAGCATGAGGAAAAGACATCTATAAGGTAGACTGAGAAAGGACAGGAAACAAGTTTGGAATGAGGAAGAAACTGTCTGGAAAAGAAGTTAAGGAAAGACGTTGGGAATGTGAACTTTAACAGAACTAGGATGAACATGTCTGAGGAGGAATATCCAGAGCATGTGGGCAATAGATTATTAGATGAGGACCCCAGAGAAGGAAAGAGCTGAAGAAAAAATGGGCAAGAATGAACTACATAGCTAAGATCTGAGAGATGTTAAAGACTGAAGACTAGAAAGGCTACACTAGGAGGAGGTTAGAGAATCAGATTACCATGAGATAATAAAGGTGAGTGAAAGTCAAGAGTGGGACAAGAATTTCTTTGTCCAAGAAAAAGCACAGCTTAAGCTTAAAATGAAATTTTCCTGATTAGGCTGTTACTTTCAGTAAACATCTGTGAATTCAAAACCATTCTGTTTCCATCTAAAACCATTCCATACATTCTCTTACTGGTATTACTTACTCTCTTCAGTTCAATGGTGTTGTTCTGTGTGGGAGATTTAGACGTTACTCCATCCACATGAACCACTCTATAACTTGCAAAATAAGATACCCTAGATAAAATCAGGACTTGAAACAAGATTTCATACATTCTTAAGTGGAGAAGAAAGTAGAGAAGAAAACTAAAGCCAAAAATCATTTACTTCTCATGCCCTGCTTTTGCATGGGCAAGTCACAGAACCACACTGTTACTTGCTATATATTTAAATAAAGCAGTTAATGATCCTGGTATTTCAAAAAAAATGGATGTCTTTGGAAGAAATCTTCGTCTACAGGAGTGCTAAGGTCAGAATGGAGAAATTGTACTTTTATATCTCAGAAAAAAATATTCTGAAATGCACTTTTTCCTAATTCCTATTCACACAGTAGCTTTTGTGAATCATATTTTGAAATGCATAATTTTCCACATAGCTTAGATAGAGAACATATATTTAGCTTATTGTAGCAGACTCCAGTGTAAGTACCAGATTCCTAAAATTTTGTCTTTGAAGTAACTAACATCACCAGAGCTAATCCCCATGTAAATCTGAACTATTGTCAAATTTTTCCGCAGGTTTCTTGTTCTAAGGGTGTTTGATTTGAGGAATTTGGTCCTAATTTGTGGAAAAAATGAGTACTCAACAATAATGCAATCAAAATTGCCCTTAGATTTCCATAAATAATCTATATATCCTAAAAAAACCCCACAAAACCACAGCTCCTAGTCTGTGAAAACTGAACACTCCAAATTATTTTTTTAATGGTAAAATTTTGCTGCTTTACTATACTTAAATTATCCATGTGTAAAAGGGATGATAACATCTTTCATACAGATGAAAATAAGAATGGCAATTTGGTCAATGAATATATCTCCTGCAGTTGTCAACACATACACATTAAACATTGAACTAGTGATCCCCAGAATCCTACAAGCAAATGTGTGTTGTAGTTCACAGGACAGAGAAACAAAACAGCACAAAAGCTTTCTGAAGAGATCAGAAGCTCAACCGGTGCTTTAAAACCCAGAAAAAGAGTGAAATATGCCCAGATGATCCTTGGAAGCTAAACATTCTTCTCACTACAGATAAAGGCACAAAAATCCTAGTCATTCTGCTAGCTTCAAGTGGAAGAAAATTCTTTCTTCCCCAGTCTCTTGTGATCATTTTAACGAAGTGCTCAGACTAAAATAATGTCTTTTGGGATAGATAATCTTTGATCCATCAGTCTTAATTTCTAAAAATAGGAGCTTTGTTTTCTGTCAACAGGATGCAGCTTCAATAACTCTTAAGAACAAGATTAACTAATTCATAGAAAATAAATATAATTTAGCAAGTACCGCAAACTCAGAAGCGGAGAAGTGTTCTAATATTGTTATTTATGAAGTACAGATTAAATGTCTATAAACTAGCTCACAGAAAAGTAAAAAAAAAATTATTTTAGATCAAACAAAGTCTGCATAGTAAGGTCTTGTGCTACCTCCTGAATAATACATAAAAAAGAAATATTCAAATGCTGTACTGATAACCTTTAAATTTGTAGTCGCATTTTTAATGATTATATGATACTACATTTATACAGATAGACAGGTTTTAATTTATTAGGCAAATGACTACAAGACGTCATAGATGAATGAATGTTGGCACAATCTATCTAATATGTAATACTGTGTAGCTTATGTTACTGTGCACTGCAGTGTACAGATCATCATACACTTTATATATAAATATATACATAAGAATATTCAGAAACATTCTCGTAGAATGGAGGTTTTGTCATCGTCTTCAAAGGGATCCAGTTTCTACTGTCCATTTCTGGTGGCGTAAGTGTTAAGATATTTTTTATCCAGGCAAAGGATCTATTGATTTTTTGATAACTGAATTAGTTAAAATGTTCTAACTACTTGAAAAGACAGATTTTCTTCCATTAGGTCATTTCCTTGATCTAATGTAAATCTATATATCCTCTGATATGCCAATACATGGCTGGAAAGCAGCCTTGTAGAAAACAACCTAGGGGTCCTGGCGGACAGTAACTTGAACATGAACCAACAATGTGCCCTTGTGGCAAAGAAGGAAAATGGTATCCTGGGATGCATTAGGAGTATTGCCAGCAGGTTGAGGGAGGTGATCCTTACCCTCTACTCAGCAGTGGTGAGGCCACACTTGAAGTACTGTTTCCAGTTCTGACCTCCTTAGTACAAGAGAGACATGGACATACAGGAGACAGTCCAGCAAAGGACCATGAAGATGATTAAGGGTCTAGAGCATCTCTCCTATAAAAAAAGGCTGAGGAAGTAGGGACCATTCAGCCTGCAGACAAGAAGGCTCAGGGGGGAACTCGTCAGTGTACATAAATACCTGAAGTGAGGGTGCAAAGAAGACAGAGCCAGGCTCCTTTCACTGGTGCCCGGTGATAGGACCAGAGGCAATGGACACACACTGAAACACAGGAGGTTCCATCTGAACAACAGGAAACACTTTTTCACTGTGAGGGTGACTGAGCACTGGCACAGCTTGCCGGAGAGGTTGTGGAGTCTCCATAAGTAGAGTTACTCAAAAGCCATCTGTACATGATCCCGAGTAACTGGCTTTAGGTGACCCTGCTTGAGCAAGGACACTGAACCAAATGACATCCAGAGGTCCCTTCCAATCATTCTGTGATTCTGTGAATCTATAAATACAATTTTCAGAATTTTCAAGAAGTTTGTAATTTTTATGTTTATTAATTTTATTAGTGAATATAACAAGATGTGGGGTTGAAAACTGATATGAAGAGATTGGAAGTAAATGAATTACTTTGTGGTTAAAAGAGTGAATTGAAATCACCAACATAAAGTTGACTGGACACATGATAGAAAATATATACGGTTCATCAACTGACTTAGGCATCCATAGTAGGTTACTGTTGATTAAGGGCCAAACTCCCATGCCTCTACTATCTCATTTCCTCTTCTCAGTGGGACAGTGGGAGAAAAGAGGATATGAAAACTCGTAAGTCTAAGATAGAGAGATCACTTGTCAGTTAGTGTTGTGGGCAAAAGAGACCCAGCTTGGGGAGAATTAATCTAACATATTGCCAATTAAAATGGATCCGGGTAGTGAGAGACAAAGACAAACATTAAAACAACACCTTTCCTCCTAGCTCTCCTTCACTTCCTTAACTCCCAACTCGTCTAGCCCCCACTGAGCAGCATAGTTAGTATAGGCATGGTTAGTACACAGCTGTTTCTCTCTGTCACTGCTTCTCTCTCATAGTTTTCCCTTGCTCCAGTGCTGACCCTCTCCACTAGCTGCAGTCCCTTCAGGGAAAAATCTGTTCCAGCATGGGCTCTCCATAGGCTACAGTTCTTTCAAGAAATGCCCACCTGCTCTGGTGTGGGGTCCTCTGTGGCCTGCAGTGTGGATATCTGCCCTGGCATGGAGAGCTCCTCCTTCTCCTCCTGCTCTGACCTTGGTGCTCCCTTGGCTGTTTTTCACTCTTTTCCATTCTTCTCTCTTTGCTGTTCCTGTGTTTCTTCAGTTTTAGCATTAAGAAATCTTACTTTAGATTTTGTCATTAAGGCCTGCACTAAGCATTTCATTAACAGTACTTTCCAGGATTGGGCTAATCTGCTGATACTGTAAAAATGTTTTCTTTCTTTACATTTCACTTTGTCCAAAGCAAAGCACGTAAAATAAAATTACATAATCTGTTGGAAAAAAAATGCAATATAAACTTTATTATTAGACTAAGCAAAGGATAGGATAATTTAATTTCATTTTATTCATCCATCTGGACTTCTCTTCTAAACTATTTTATTAAACTGTGGAGTTATTTTTGTATAAAATTAAGGAGAAAAGGAGTAATCACTGAGAAGAAAAATCTTCTCTAATAGTAACAGGACTTTGTTTCAGCAGCTTCAGATTCAAACTATAAGTATATTCTGGCACTGACAGATTTGGATAACATTTCTGGGGTAGTTAGAAGGCTATAATGGTTTGTAATGTTCTTTTGTAATGTTTTGTCTTGGCAAGGACTAATAAAATTAAGGCCTCTCTCACTAAGATTTTATTTCTTGTATATTGTTAAGTTGAACAAGAATCTGAGCTTTAGGGCCAAGTCTTTATTCCAGAGACTATCACTAACTCTACTGGCACAGCTGCAGTCAGATGAAGTAACATAATTTTGAAGAATAAGCATAATGTGTCATAAAGTATGTTTCACATTATGATGAGTTAAAATCTTTTGGACTCAGGGCTAACCAATATTGAATTCAGCCAAAAAGGCCAGGGTAAATACTTGACTACTTTCCTGAGCTCTCAGGGCTTCAAAGGTTTATTTTCTTTCTTTGGCATAAGAGCAAAAATTGCAATTTGCCTATAATAAATGATCATTTGGTAATTTTACTTCACCTTAAGGTTTAAAGTATTACCCTCATCTTTTGTTTTGTTCTCTGTTGCTGTTCAAATGAATAACTATATAGTCCTTACAGGTATGTTCTTAATATTAACAGAATTATGAAGCCATCAGAGCAGAGAGGCTTAGATAAAGCCACCAACTTAATAGTAACATAATCAAACAAAGGCAGATACTTAGAAAAGTGATTGTCATACTTTGTGTAAAAAGCTAAACAGTGAGAAATGAAATTTCTTTTCTTCAACAGCTTGTTTCCAAACTAGTAATTTCTACAACAACAAAGAATAAGGAGGATTTGTAGCCAGCCCCAAAGAGGCAAATTAAACAATGCCTGTTACAGCAAGGTCCATTTTTTTCTCATCTGGTTTGTTTCTTTTCACTGAATATTATCTTTCAGTCAAAAAGAGCCCCAGCAAGTCTAGCAAGACCTGGCAATTAGTGAGATGAAATACAGGAGATATTCCTTCTTGTAAATAAAGAAGGAATTCAAGATACTAAATCAAACAAACCAAGGAAAATGTGTGCTCAGAATCTTAATTGCTATTGTCTGCAGTCCTCATTCTTTCCTAGGGAGGGTAAAAGCTTTTCAAATAAAAGGAGTAAATAATGAAGACATTGGTGTCATACCAAGAGGAGAAGGATAACAGAGAATTAGTCTAAAGACATTGCCTATATGAAAAAAATATCCTAAGCAGCTTGACAGAAAAGAAGGCTCAAAAGATGTATTTATTTGAAAAACATTAATGTCAGGAAGCTTTTGATGAGTAGTACCAAAAGGACTAAGGAAAGAAAAGGTGCCAAAACAAAGAGAATTGTTGATTTAATGTGGTGTGTGCTTAATATACAGCATCTGCTCTTGCGAATCAGCACAGTCATTTCAGAAAAAAAACATCAAAAAGGTATTCTTTTTCTTGCTGTCATGAGTCTTCTTTCAAATCTTAATTAACAATAATGTTTTCAAGTTTTCAGTTTATTAACAAGAGATCTAAAAAGATCAAGGGAATGCACTAGGGCTTCAACTCTATTATATCAATGACCTTGCAATTCCCCTGGCAGATGTGTTTGAATATTCTAATGGACCCCATCTGATCACAGGCACATCAACAGTTCACAGATAACACTTTCATCGTACATTGATTGTGGGTCTATTCTATCTCACCTTATCATGTAAAATATTCAGAGTATTTAGAGGTAAATCTCTGCAACATGAGTGTATTGAAGTACATGCACTCACATAAAACAAAAATCTCTTCCTCTACGTTTGTCACACCTTCCCAGTATAACCATGATTTTCATTACTTTTTACAAAACAATTGAATATATCTAATGTAATCCCATAAAGCAGGGCATGCACTTACATACCATTTCTTCCCTCAAACATCAACAGAGCTTTGTTTCCATATGCAAATAACTGAATTTTTCCAGCTCAAAAACATAATCTATTTTTTCTGCGATGTTGTCATGGGGAAATAGTCAAAGGAAGTTTACTTACTGTTCCCTTTAAAATATGTGAAATATTCACAGAGCAAATGAAGTATCAAATTTTTTCAAAGCAAAGTCTGCTTAATAATAATTAAATAATGATGTGATTACTCTCTAAATGAATACGAATTACTTCTTTCTAACTACTTTTTCAGTAACGCCAAGTTTAATTACACAATTTGCAGGACATAAATAACAAAGTATGGGAACAAAGGAAAGTCAGAGATGATGTTGCACTAGCATATGGCCTGCAAATGTTACACAATTACAACCTTAAATCCATGACAAAAATAGAAAAGAGGAAAAAACCCAAACCCAACAACCAATGCTTTAGATTACTACTCCTATTTTCACAGATCATTTCTTCTTTTTGAAAAGTCATTGATATGCATGTAAAATGCTATGATAAAAAGCCTGAGTTCCTGTATATACCTGGAGAAACACACAGTGGGTCCTGAGGCAGACTCATAAATCTCATTTCTGCATGGAGAGAATTCATCTTTTTAGGTAAGAACAATATTCTTTGTTGCTTTAAGGGGAAGCATCATGGATGTGAACAGCAATTTACAGACACTCTTGAGTAACAGGATGCATCCTTACTTGGCAAAGTAAAGTGACTCATGACCGTGTTAAATTTTTTTTTTTTCCATGACATGAATGAAGCCCTTCTGTTTAGCATTGCATCCTGAAAGGCCCTGAATGTCTATATAGTAAATCAGTTGCTTGACCATTCAGCCTTTAGCAACATCATGGAGAGTGGGAGAACAACGACTTTTCTTTTTTTTTTTTTATATGAATGCTTTTCTTCTAGAAGTAAGATTTTTGGTTATTACATCATTTTACAGAGAAATGCACAAAGCACTGACTTTCATTCATTACCAACAAGGAATGGTTTTATCTACTGCCCTAATTATAGTCCCACTTACCATTGTCATCATGCCTTCTGCAAAGTAATCCATCCCGAGCTGTTTTTTCATGCATGTTTTTAGTGAAATAAAATTTCTAAGGTTTAAACTTGCCCTCCCTTCCCCCTCCTCCCCAGTACCTATTTGTCTATCTTATTAGTAATTGGCTTTTTGTGTGGAGGACACTTGTGGGTGTAAGCTGATGATTTCATTGTAATTACAATGTGCCATATTATGCTATGGATGTTGTACAGTTACATACATTTGCCTTTCTAAAGACCATGTAGTTGCCATTTTCTTGTGGGCCAAACATCGAGAGCTATAAGCAATGAACTCTTTACTCAACTGTCATTTAGTCACTTTACTAAGCAAATGGCTACAGGCAGATTAAGGCAATGAAGCTTTGGGCTCTGGCATATCAGTGAGCATGGCTTTCTAGAGGATGTTTATGGTTGCTCTTTCCCCACTCATTTTTTCATTTATTTCATAGTTTCCCATTACACAGTGTAAAATTAGCTCAGGAGTTCATCTAACAACTTCTGAACCACAGCAGTTTGAATTCACCCTGTAAGGTGTCCCAAAATTATTGTCAGCTTTAATGCATTGACTTGTAAACTGCAGTGGAATGTCACAGCTGCGACGTACAGTTGGTATACCCCTGTAGTGGGAACGAAAATTGCCAAGTGGGTAGGACAGCTGAATACTCAAGTTATGACATTCATACATTCTCTGAGTGGTTGGGTTGGTAAGTAAGATCTGCAATAATACTTCCCAGCTTGTTTTAGCCATGCCCATCTTTTACATCCTCCTGACATCAGGAGGATAGCACCTGACATCAAGGATGTGGGGGGGTGCATGTGTGTGTGCTTATATATATAGTATGTTCATACCTTATTTGGGCTTAATTTAGTTGCCACATTTGCTCATCTAACAGTATCTCTGATATTGGGGCGGGTGTCCAAAATTTCTGGACAGGGTTGGCAGACATGACACAGGACCTGTAGGCAAACCCTTTCAAGGTATGTCTGAATGACAGCTGCAGCTCAGTGTACACTAGCACAATTCAAATGGCACTCATTTGTCTACATATGGGCGGCTAAATTAAGTTTTACGTGTTCAACATGGGATTCCACTCTAGGTTAGGACACTTATTTATAAATGTCTACATGTGAGTTAGGAGTTTAAGTTCCCATTACAATCAGTGAGGATCTACGACTGGATTTCTTTGCTTAAATGTAGACATCTGTCATCCTTTTGGTTGAGGCAGTACATCCTTTCTGGCTTCTAGATTTTACTCTAGAAAAATATAGGTCTCCTGTAAGTCCTGTGATGTATCTGCCAACCTGCAGAAACATTTTGAATACAGGGCATTTCATGTTTCCATATGTATGTAGGCAGCTGAATTCCACTCCTAGCCCCTTAAATCAGGAGTGACTCAGCTCACTCCATGGACAACACCAACTGTTTAGTCAGCTGAATGACTGTCTAGGTTCTATACATTGTATTGATGGGGACTTCTGTTGCCTAAACAGATGTATGTGGTGACATTTTAGATGTTCTAGGGTGTCTGATGCATCAGCATCAGGCTGACAGAACATAAGATCTATGGGAAATCCAGGCTGTTTTGGAGCTGGAAGCTAGAGAGTATATGCTAAGTCATCTCACATAACTTCATGTGTTTCTATGTGTTTAATGTTGAACCCAGTCCTGACCTCAGTGTTTTACACTTTAAGAAGAGGTAGCCAACAGAAATTATCTTGGATGCCTAAGGATTTCAGCCGTATTGGTAACTCAAGACTGAACACTAGCTATGGGACACTATGCATTATCCCTAAAAAAGATCCTGTAATTAAAACAAATATTTTTGTTTGTTTTTAAAACTTGATTATGATTATTTTTTAAAAGAGGAGAAAAGATGATGCCAAAGGGTATGATTTTAAACAAGAATCTTCTTCAAAAGAGCCTTCATCATACACTACTCATCTATCAATTTCACAAAGAACTTATGTTCTAGAAGTCAATTAGAGATTTTTCTTCAAAAAAAGTCTCACCCAAACTAGTAATCAAAAGGTAATGAAGCATAAGACAGTATTTCTGAAACACTGGTGAGAGTGACAGGACACTTTAAAGAGTGGACTGGGTAAGTACTGACAAGCTACTTTCAGCTACTGCCTGAGTCCAGTGACACAAAACTTCTGAAACGTATATCTTAATCTTGAACATTTGATTAGTACCTTTTTATATAATAAGATGTAAGTACTATAGTGTGTCACTGAAATGTAGCTTTGGAAATTTGACCAACAACTATTGCTCTCTTTCTCTTTCCCGAACAAATTTTACTTTAATGTTTGTGTCCCACGTATCCATTTTCAGGGATGATTTCCTTTGATAGAAGTTAGACATGCAGGATGATATTTTGATTTATAATACGAATTCCATCTCAACTGTTCAACAATGGTACTGACCTCTAATAATAATCTGAAGCCCACATTTGCCACATCGTATCTCTATGTATAAACTACATTCTTTTGTGTAGAACAGAATCATAAAATCATTTAGGTTGGAAAAGACCTTTAAGATCTTCCAGTCCAACCGTAAACCTAACACTGCCAAGTCCACCACTAAAGCATATCCCTAAGCACCATGTCTACAAATAGATAAAAAATATTTTCATTAATCCTCACAGTCCATAGGAATGTGTAATATAAAAAGCATGAAGTGATACAAACATGATGCAAATTGTTTATTCTCAAGTATGTAAGCAAACTCTGCAGCTGAATCAAAGGAAAGCAGACATGCAAATATTATTGTGAATGTGTCAAAAGCTAAAGTTATTTCTTGTGCACTGTAATATTCATAATTCTAAGAATATTTCGTCCCCAAACACTGTAAAGGTAAGTGGAACAAAAGTGAGGTGTATCTTCCTTATGTTTACTGCAAGTATTAGCAGTACAGAAGTAGGAATTGCTGTATTATTGTATATAACTAAATATGTATAACTCTGGACATGATCACAGAATAAGTAAAGCCAGAAAATGAAGTGCAAGTGTAAACAAGATGGTAGACTCCTGAAGAATTTTAAACTATTTACTTTTATTTTTCTTAATTCTTACACAATGGCTCTTACTGGACTTTATACCTGTAATATAGTCACATAAAAAACTATATATATACTATATTGTAACTACTACAAGTTACAGAGTATACTGAAAAACTAATATGTAGGTAAGTATTTATTTTGAAGATGTTCTACCTTTAGATAAAGAAAAATAGGTTTTTTTCCTTTTCATTGAATAATAATTTCGTTGAATAGCTGGAGAGACTATAGTTGTAGCTTTAGAATAAATGAGAAATTGTTACAATCCTTCAAATGACTTTCCCTTCTCAGTATAAGAGATTCAGTGATTATGATTTTTTTCACAGTTAAAAAGCACTGAATTCAGTCAGTTACTGGCAAGGATAAAGAGAAAAATAAAAACATAGTAGGTAGACAAAGAACAAAGAAACTAGTGGGTTTACAAGGACTAGAAAATTACAACTGGTTTCTTACAGATTTGTCTGTGGTTGACTGACTTGAGTGACTAAGAAAGCACAAGTTTTCCCAGAAAGCTTTCATTATCACTGGGACATTTACAAGAGCTCTCTCTCCTCTGCCTAAATGGTTATTTCTCTGAAATTTTTGAGACTTCAGACTTCCATTCTTTGTAACCATGTAATTGGTTAGAGTATTACCATACGCCTTGTACTGAACTTGCAAGGCCTCCAGACTGAAGTTCATAAGGCTTATTCTGTCTGAGTTTTTCTTGACCTGCCTGCAGCTTGAGAAGTTTCCAGAACAAACCAGCTCACTATACTGGGGATGTGCTCAGTTTAGTTCTCTAGATGGAGAGTATTAAATAGGACTACTCTTTTACTTTATTTCTTTTGGGGGAAGGTGTTACTATATAGGGTTGTTATTTTACCTTTTATTCTTGACTGTTCTTGTACTTAGAACCTATCCATTCTACTGACCTATCTAGCAGGCTAAAGTCAGCCCAGAGAAGGGCTTATGGCAGTGTCGCAGATGGAGTGATGTACTTCACTTGTAGAGAGAAGCAGCAGTACATTTATTGATATAAAACAGGGATTTAACAAAGTTTGAGAGTAAATGTGACAGTGTTTTTAACAAGATTCGATGGCAAGGCATACCTGGTTATTTACTGCATAGAGGACAGGGTCAGACAGAACTGTCGGGCAGACCCTCCTGCTAAGTCAAGGTTTCAGAAAGGACCCCCTTGCTTTCTAAACTCCTTCTCAGAGAGGAGTCTAGGTGCAGCTGGATCCAGTCCTAGTCCCAGACTTAGTTAATGGTTTATGTCGAAAGGATTACATATGCGCAATCATTCCTTTATATCACTTAGCTAAGTTTTCAAAGTTAAGTATGCTGTTAGTCACTGAGGATCTATTGCAGCAAGGAATCTCTGAATCTTGAGAAGTAACTTTGAGAGGCATCCCTACGCAAGGGGAAATCCTGGTGTGCAGCCTGCTGCTGTGCAGGAGAGCTCAAAGGGCTCTTGGGTGTTCACTATTTATGGGGGTAAGATGCTTGACTTATAGTCATATTTCCATACCGACCACAGTACCAGCATTGCTCATTAGGCCTTGGCTATTGTGTTGTCTACCTGAAACCCCTTTGAGACGGATGCAGCCATCACGACTGGGTGCACCCATTATGACCACCATGGGTGGTTATTGCTTGGGCAGAATTACCGGAGATAAAAGTCAGGTTGGCAGTGGAGCACACCATCACAGGCAGATACACCAGCCCCAGCAAAGCCCGGACAAAGATCAGATAAGATCTGACAAAAGCCCATGAAAACCTAACAAAGACCCTCCAAAACACTTCCCATTACAGTTTGTGTTACACCCACATGATGGTGATCATTTCGGTTGCAAGGTGAAGAAATTGGGGTCTTTGGCTGATGGGAGGGCTACATGACCATATATGACCACAGGTCAGATTCTAATTGGTTATAAACAGGACCCCACAAGAGAGCCATTTTGAGTTGGTCTCCCTCAGAGCAGTGGGTCTGTAGTTAGGGGCTCTCCCTGTGGACTGGGATGCCACCTACGGTTCATCTTCTGTACAGCTTGAGAGAGCTCATCTTATATAGGTATGTGCATTTTAGGTCATCGACCATAAACCTGAAGAATTCTTAAGTTGGCAGTGTAGTATTAACTCCCGAGCAACATCCTGAACCTGTGGATTGTTAATGTTTGTCGGACTTTCAAAGCAGTTCTGGTGAAAGTAAAACTTTGTGTGATTTTACTACCATCTTGTAAAAATAAATCCCATTTTTAGTTTGTTGGTCGGTCTGGCTTGGCTTGTGAGGTTCTGCAACAGGGGTCCTGAGCTGATGGTATGAATAAATTCAGAAAGAAATAGCACGTTAAAAAAGTACTTGGAAACAAACAAACAAACAAAGCACCTACCCCCCCCAAAAAACCCCACAACCATGCCAAATGATTGCAGCCACGTGTTGAGAAGTCAAGAATGGTAAAGAGAAACCTGAAAAAAGTCAAGCTGAAAGATGTTATAAAACATGCAACATATGATTAAATGGTTTCTAGACCTACAAATGAAAATGGAATAGAGATATCTCAGCAGAAAGGATGGACTAGAGGTGAACAATAACAAGAACTAGGTCAAGGTTTTCATAAAGAGTAATAGTTATGGTTGGACACTAATGGAACTAAGTACATGGAAGCAGAGCTTGCTACATTTAATGAGAAAAGTGTTAATTCAGATGGGGTAGGTAATAAACTGTTCCCCACCTTTCACAAATAACTTGAATTGCAGAAATGAAGTAAACTATTTTATAGATACCATTCTGTTAGAGTGTGCATAATGTGTTGGGAAAATATGTTGCACTTATGTTTATGAAATAGAAAACTGATCTAGGTAAGTACGATCATGTTAGTCCAATATTAACAATATGTCAAGCTTTAAAACTATTTTGAAGGAAAAATAAATATAAAGAAGTTTAACCGGAATTCCTCAAAATGAACTGTCATATTTAAAATTAATTATAATTAGATATTGGTAAGCATTTCTGAGAAAAAAAGCTAGATGGAAGTCTGTAGAATAGGACCGCACACACAATCTAAGAACTATGAAAAAATCCTGAGAACCTTTCATAATAGAATTGAGTATTAGCATGCATTTAGGCATAGATATAGTAACATAGCTTTTGCTATATCTACTTACCAATTTCAAATATGTGATAAAATAACTTACACCTAGCCACTCATATCCAAGTAATTTTCTCTTTGAAACTCAAAGTACAGTGTAGTCAATGCACTGTAAAATATCTGCAATAAAAAAAAAGATGAGCATGCATAAATACACAAATCAAAATAAGGTTATCCTCAGGATAGAAATGGCTTTAGTCAGGATCTTTTCTCCATTCACTCTTTGCAATTTATTATAATCATCTTGTATGGCAGCACCCAGCAGAGTTTCTATGCTGTACTTAAAGCTGACTTGCTGTTTCCACCATAGCACTCTTCTTTTTTTTATTGATTTTAGCTTCACTGTTATATTCATCTTTTTCTAAAATTAGGCACATATATTTTCAGGTTTATAGTCTTCATCCTACATCTCACCACTCCCACACTTCCTTCTAAATCACTTTACTTGTGCCTGGCAGTAAAACGGATGTTTATCATAAATGGGTTTAGCATTTACTGTTGTTAGAGTTGCACATGGAGAGAGAGGAGGTGAATGTAGTCTTACACACAGCAATTTTAGAGTTAAAATATACACAAAACCAATATTTTAAAATGCACTATTTTCAGTGCTCTTCATTTTGAGCACATTAATATAATTGAATCAAAGACTTACCTCATATGCTTAACACAATTCTGGTGTATATGAAGATGTACCTTCTTTCCTTTCTAGTGAAACCTACAAGAATCATTTAAAGACATATTTTGATTAATTCCACTAGGATGATTAAAAATTACAATAAAAATGAATAAAATCTTATGCATAATAAAATCGTTAGTCAATTGCTTACCCAAGAAATAAGAATCTTCAAATCTGAGCTTTTTCTCAGTTTCAGCACTCATTCCAGGAGTGTTTGCCTAACCATGAGGCTAAGTGATATGCAGGATTTGCATATTCTGTTCTTACTGTTCTAATTAAGCCCATTTGTAACCAGGAATGCCCAAATACTGGAAATAAAGGGAGGCAGATAAGCAGAAAACTGAGTTCAACCTACTAGATAGGTAGAAGTACAGGTAGGTTCTGAGTACAAAAACGGTCAAGAATCAAGGTAAAATAACATCCCTATATAACAACTACCCCCCCAAAAGAATACTTAAGAAATAAAGTCAAATAGCAGTCCTAGTTAATACAGTCTATCTAGAGAACGAAAAACTCTGAGCACATCCCTTCATGGTTTGTTCTGGAGACTTCTCAAGATTGTACCTAAAGGATTATGCCTAAGACCAACGTCTCAGGTTCTCTGTAAGAGGTTTCTTGAGAAAACTAGTGCTATTCAAACAACTTAAAATGACCTTAGGTCCACTAGGAGAGCAACTCTGGTCACTTGCAGCTCATGATTCAGAAGCCCTGAAGTGCTATTTTGTCCCAGGGCTGCTCCATTCAGGTTGTGGCAACCCTACTCTGGGTTGCCAGACAATTAAGTTCCTGAGGTGGGTTGCAATAAGGACTGAATATGTCTCCACTGGCTCATCTCCTATCTCTCCAGGATTTTTATATATCCTATTTAAAAATACTCTTAACATACCTTTGTTTATGTTGTGGTTTAATCCCAGCTGACAACCAAGCACGACACAGCAAAAAAAAGAGAATGGCACAGATCAGATAAATTAATACTGTGACCCATAACTGTTAACAGATATAAATCCCTCCTAATATGCTCTGGTCAATCTGTTATTGTCTCAAACCCTTCGAACCCTAAGTTGGGGACCAAAGTGGACTGTTGTGGTTTAACCCCAGCCGTCAACTAAGCACCACACAGCAGCTCCCTCCCTCCCCGCCCAGCAGGATGAGGGGAAGAGAACTGGAAGGGCAAAAGCGAGAAAACTCATGGGTCGAGATAAGAACAGTTTAATAATTGAAATAAAATATAATAATAATAATTATTATTATTGCTATTGTTGTTGTTGTTGTTGTTATTATTATTATTATTTACTGAAAAGGAAAATAACAAAGAGAGAAATAAAACCCAAGAAAGACAAGAGATGCAAATGAAAACAATTGCTCACCACCAACAGACTGATGCCCAGCCAGTCCCCAAGCAGTGGCCTCCCAGCTACCTTTCCACCTAATTTTATTGCTGAGCATGATGTCATATGGTGCAGAATATCCCTGTGGTCAGTTGGAGTCAGCTGTCCCAGCTATGTCCCCTCTCAACTTCTTGCACACCCCCAGCCTACTTGCTGGCAGGGAGGTATGAAGTCCAAAAAAGGCCTTGACGCTGTGTAAGCACTGCTCAGCAATAACTAAAACACCCCTGTATATTCAACACTGTTTCCAGCACAAACCCAAAACATAGCCCCGTACAAGCTACTATGAAGAAAATTAACTCTACTGAAGCCAAAACTGGCATGGTTTAAGAGATTCACATGCAAGGTGACTCAGTGGAAGACACACCAGGAAAACAAAACACACTGGATTTTGGGTGACCTACTGCGTGATGCCAGGCAGACTTACCTTTCTTTGCAAGTTTCTTCTATATAGCTCATCTATTTAAAATACACTTTCTATGGGTATACCAATAAATTTAACCATAGGTTCATACTGCCAGATACACTGTTTTACTTAAGTTGGGGATTTCAGGGAGTTATTTTTGTACTTTTAGTAATATTATCCTTAAAAAGCAATAACATGTTGAAGCAGTAAATGTTTTTATGTAATGAATATCCTCAAGTGCCTCACTTCCAGCTAAAGGCGTCAGACATCTGTTGCTCATTTTTGCCTGTGGTTTTTCCCTGCAGTACCTAATCTTTACAGACACTGAGTGTTTATGGCAAAGCATCCTCTAACATGATGCTTAGGCAGTTTATTGCAATCTGTGAATACGTACGTATTAGATCTTTTAGACTAAGAAGACTGTGGCTGACCAATAAACCCCTACAATGGAAGAAGGCGCAGTGGAGATTGGCCAGAGTGATGTGCCCATGAACGTCCAGGAACAGGTAGAGTGTGAGTGACCACAGCTGTTGTAATGAAATTAGACTTTATGTCAACACAGGGGTCATCAGCCAGTGACTTTTGTTTTACATAAAAAGCTGTATCAGTTGAGTAGATCAGCAGGTGGGATAAATGTCTCTTCTTGTGTTCATTAAGAGTGTGAATGCATCCCTGAGTTAGCTCACCAGCACTGTGCAGAGGGTGTATGTAGTTTAGCCCAACACAGAGTACAAAACCTGGAAAACTAACAGAAGAATTTTGAAGACAGCAAGGGTTTTGAGATGGTGTCAACCCCCGTTTTCTTTTGTAGCAAGTGGGGACACCCAGTGTCGTGACTGTGAGTATATTATAAAGACTGGCAACAAGGATCACATTGTTTTTGTGACTGAACTGTATATTGCCATTGCTATATTTTGTTAAGTGTATGTTATATTTTTACTGTGTTTTCGGTATATTTTGTATCACTCTGATAAATCGGAAATCCTATGTAACATCAATTATCTTCAAATAAGTAAATTTGATGTTAAACATTGCACCCTCCACACATGGAATTTTAAAAAGACCCAGGTCAGAGAGTATTGGACTCTGACAAAGACCTAGAATCTTGATCTCCCATTACCCAGCTGAATATTTTATGTTAGACTTCTCCAAGAGGTAATTTTATAATCCAGATTATTGTATTCTTTTTTTACTTCGATTGCCTTTTTCCTCATTGTCTCCACCTTTTTCTGAGTCATAGTATTTTGCAAACACCAATGAGTACTCCTGTAAATGCTAGCTGTGTTTTGACCTGAACTCAATGCTCTGTGTGTGTGGTCAGACACCAGCAAATCCAGAGAATCAGTCTCTTACGGGAGTTATCTCTAACCCTCAAACTACCTGTAAGATGTGATAGATGTCAGCATAAAAAGGCCACAAGCTAACATGCAAGGCTGTAAAATTTTAGATGAGTCAAAAGGCTTTTGCTAGAAATATTAAATGATTTAGACAAACAGTTTAGCTAAAGTAAGGTTTCTTGCCTTAGTATTCTGATTTTAGAAACTTTCACTTTGCCTACAGTGTTTTTCAGATGTCAACATGCTATTTAGAATTTCTCTTCAGGACTCCAGGAATATTTTATTCTTTACTCAGTTCACCTATTCACAGTTCACCTATTCTGCCTCCTCCTGTTTTTTGGTGTGGGTTTTTTTCCCCTCAAGTATCATTCAGATCCTTCATGAATGATCGTGGTTTTGTTTCTTCCTGACATTACTATCAACCTACCTACCTACCAGTTCAATTAAGTAAATTTTATATCATGCTTCAAGAAAAAGAATCAACCTTTACTCATTTGTCCTATTAATGATAGGACATTAGAATAAATGACTTAGAATAATTATTATTCTAGTTTACCAGCAGAAAACTTAAACATGCATATACTGTGGTTTTTTATGATTTCTAGATATTAAAATGACAAGGAAATCTGCACATCTCTGTGTTTTACAAATAAATTTAGACATTTTAAAGACTACTGATTTTGAAAGTCCTTACAAAGTACTTTTAAAAAGTCCTCTCAACTATCTTAATTTCAATACTAAGAAAAAAAAATGAACTCCAAATTATTAATTAAAAACATTGGGCCATATTTTCAAAATGCATGTTACATTTAGAAATATGTACTTAGACTTTAAAAAGTGCCTTACACAGGGAAAATCCCTTAGAGCTGTGCCATTGCCAGCTCCTTGTATGGAAAATATATATCATAATAAATTTCAAAGACTGCATTGTAAGATACTAGGAAATCATTCTGACAGACATTCAGAATGGAGTTCATGCTTAGGTTTTTTTATTATTATTATTGTCCCAGGAATGCATTGCAAGTGCTATACATCTCTGTTTTTCTTTTCCAGTACAAAACAAGGTACTCCTGCTTTTCTTCAGGGGGAAAAAAAAACCCAAAACCAAACCCCAAAACTAAACGCACAGATGAACTCTTAACTAATTTATATCTGTATAACACATTTGGGGTAGGAAACAGAAAATTGACGGTAACTCAGGTAACAATTGACTTTTGATATAGAGCAAGTCACAGAGATTGGTCTCGTGTGATGGGACCAGCAAGGCTATCAGCAGCTTATGAGAAATTAGAAAGCAAAAAACAGGGAAACCAGTAGTCCCTTGCAGGAGACACATCCACAGATATCCAACAGTGTGCTGAAGGCTGACCCGAGGTGGAAGTGCTATGCATAAAGTTCAGCCCACCAGCCGGGATTGAGACTCCTCCACCAGTGGGAGTGAGTGCCCTGTCCCTGAGTCCATGGTGTGGTCTGGAGGAGATAGGGCCTGGGCAGCTGTGAGTTTGTGGCTCAGAGTTCTGTGGCTACATCACTCTGAATTTCCATGTGGCAACAGGGAGATTGTGGTATATGATTAAGGCCAAATTTTTTTAAAGAATGACGTCAGTAGCTAAAACACAGCTCTAGAACTTTAGCTGCTGTGAGAACAAACCTCTGCTTAAAAACTTCAGCTGCAAAGCAACTGTGCCTGCTAGTGTCCATCAGGTGCAAAATTTTCTAAATACTCTGGAAGTGTCATCAGATAAACATATTCCTAGTGTGCCTAAAAAATTGTTACGTGAAACATACTCCTCAAAGTTCCTTGTGTCTGTCTCTTCCAAATTTTGGTAGCAGTTTTGCGTTTCTTTATGTACTAAGTGGTTAGAGTGTAACCCCACAAAACCAAGGCTCTTACCACATATATTTGCAGATAAGGGTGACTCAAAACCAGATGCAGGGCAGTGCCTAGCCATCCATTTATGGAGAATAAAAAAATTAAATGGATGTAAAATAATGCTCCTGCTTCCTGTTCAAGCAGGGCTATTACACAGAAAGTAATATAAGATTCCATATGCCAGAAGGAGAACAAGTACTGGCTGTATTGAGATTCAGAAGTATGATTTTACTTATCAGCTAGTTGCTCAGGAAAAGAGAGGACTGGGCTGGCCCTCTAAGATTTTGATACATTTCACATTTAAATCCCTGGATTTTAAAAGAATGTCAAAACCACTAAGTCAAAAAGTATTTTCCTTTTTCGTGTATACTACTCTAGTCCCACAAATCTTCTATTTATTTCTGGAATTTCAACTGAATATTAACCCTTTTATTTTAACTTTTCTCGCAAGGCAGATGGGCTTTTGCGTTCTTGTAGAGATTAAATTTCACTTAAATTAAACCTTGATTTTCATGGGAGGTATTCTAATTTCTACAGAGTGTAGTTAACATCATAACTCAGTAACTTTAGAAAAGAAGACAATATTTTCAAAAAAATACTTACTGATACCTTGCCCCTCTAGGAGGAAGACACTTTCTTCAAGACCTGGTTCAGGCACTGAGGCACTGGGAAGACCAGTATTGGAGTTTAATGCTCATCTTTTCCCCTATTGAGTAGTTCTGCATTGCTCCTCACTGGTGAATTTTTCAGATCACCTTTCTGAGGCAGCTTTTTCTTTCAGTGCACAGTAGCTGAATTACAGGCTCCAAATTGTGTTCTGGAGGTTGGTCACTTCACTCATAACTTCAAGGCATCTGATTTTGGTTACAACACCTGGAAGTATCAATAGATCTTCATAGCTATGTATTGAAAGATCGGGAATGAGCTATACATTAAAACATGATGTAATGAAAAGATCTCTGCTATTCACCTCAACAATATTGGCAGGCAAAAGAGAAATTAAGAATAAATCTTAAAGGGAATAATGGAAATTCAGTTGTGGTTGACCAAGAAGTGTTTTCTCATTATAGTTTAACAAGTGTTTAATTAATTAAATGTTCTTGCATACAGATATCAAATTGCATATTAGAATTTAGGGATATCTCTGTTTAACCAAATTTTGTCAAAGAGCCCAATCTCAAATAATGGTAATTTTCAGTTCATTGGTGAACACTACACTTTCAGAACTGCTGTACTTCTGTAGTAATGTACTATAGAGAAAGGCCGAAGTAAACCAAAGAGGGATATAATTAGAGTTAGTAATTCATTTCAGTTTGTAGAAAAGAGTTCTTAATTATTATGCATATTTTCAAGACCGTATCCAGTCCCCATATCTCTGTGTAAGGACCTGAACTAGCTGGAGTCAGTATCCTCAGCAGCTGACCTGAATATTATTCAACAGCTATAGAAGCCAAATTCACTCCCTTAACTAGATTTGAAATTTCCTTTCCCTTTCTGGATGATACAGACTAATTAAGATTTCATAATTCTTTTATTATTTGCAGATTTATTTTGCCTGGTCTGAGGCCCAGTCATCTGGTAGTCTCTTGAGGAAGCTCAGACCACTCTACATAGCTAGGACACAACGAAGATTACTGTTGCAACCCTGTGGGTTATTTGGCTGCTGATGGATGGTTTTGTTGGTTTTGTTTAGAGAATCTAGAACATCAGGCAAGAGGAATAAGGATCATAATTGTTTCATTGGGCTAGATACAATAAAGAACTTGAGTACTTAATTAGAGATTTAGGCAGAAACTAGATCTGTCGGAAGCTGCTCAGAAACTGCATGCGAAGATCTGAAGTTGTGAACTGCCCAGGAGCAAGTCTGGTAGGGGAATCAGAGGTGCTTTATCCTGCTAATGGCAGTAACTCCTCCCTGCCCCACATGCACACTATGGCAATAGGAGGTCGCACATTAGAAATGCAGTGCTGTATCCATGTTACAGGATAACTGAGAGCCCTGGGGCAAATTTAATTATTCAACCAAAGAGGAAGTTTTCAGGATAACAGTGCAATCAATTGAACAATGCAGCAAATAGGAACTGATTCTACAAATTACAAAAGTTCAAAAAGGATCAGTTCCTATCCTGTGTGTTGTTCAGTTAATTGAATTACCACTTGACATTAAAATTAAAGGACATAGTTAATTTCTGTCTGACCCACGACATTGGAAAAATTAGAAATACAACTACAGAAAGAAAAACGTTCATTTAGAATTTGTTTTACTGCAAGTGTGTGGTTTGTCCTAACAGGAACATTTAGGAAATTAATGTTCTCTATCATATTCTTAAGATTAAAATTAAACTTTATCCAGTACCTCTGTCAGATACTTTGAGAAACAGGCAAAAAGAATTTTAGGTCCTTTCATTTATAGGAAAAAATGAGAGGAAAGGAGAGAGGAAGAGGTCTGTACTGCTCTGTCCTGCAGTATATTTTCAGATGTTCTATGCCATATTATCAATGTATACCACTAAAAATTATCAATCAGATGAATAAAATAACATTTGAAATGGCATTTTGAATTTTCAAAATGAAAATGCAAGTTTTTAGAACTCAGGAGTTTCCATTATGTTTCATGGTATCTTTTTTTAACGTTTGCCTAATTCTACAGAGGAAAAAAAAGTCTACATTTTCATTGAAGCAGCTTTGACTGGTAAAACAGTTCCTTTGAAATTTATTGTAATAAACTTTGTTATATGCACACCCAGCACAAAGATACAATTCACATTCATGCCTGACAGATACGTTTCCCAGATTTGCCCTCTTCAGTCTCCTGGGTATGAAGTATGCTTGCGTATGTCTGCATGAGTAATTCAGTGTACAAGAGTTCTTTTTCAGTGCAAATTTGTACTCAATCTGTAATGAGTATCGTGAAGCACACACTCAAGAGCACTCCTGATTACACGCAAAGTACTTTTGCTCCCAGTGGATGTAGTACTGAAGGTGGACACCTGGGTACCACCTACAGTGGCATCTGCTTTGTGGATAGGAGGTCCTCCAGAAGGTCTTACATCTTTACACTTGCGTGATGGAAGTGGACATCACTGGTGTAGATGCAATGTGGATTGGCAGAGGTGGAATGGATCACAGATAGTAAGCCCTACCCTCACTCCCCCTTTTGTGGGAGGCGATATCTTGTCAAAACTTTTTCTTGTGATCAGACCAGTTTGGGAGTCTGGTGTCCAATACCTCAAAGTCTGCAGTGTGGCCAGAAGCTCTTCAATGAAGATGTAAAAGCATTACTGCATTCTGAAATACTCTCTGCTGTTCCACCTATGTCATAACACACAAGATATACTCTGTCCAAAGTTTACTTAACTAGAAACTGCTTTCTCGATCAATATTGTATCTTCACATCACTGCACTAATGTCTCAGTGGTATCTGCTGTACGTAGGGGCAGTTTTCTGTGTCTCTCCATGGTTTCTGTTGGATTGTGATTTAGCTGTACTTTTATTGTAAGCCTAGATATGACCAGAAAACATTGTTGCGCAGCAAGAGCACAAGTAACATTTTTTTTTTCCTCTCTCTCTGTCAGTCTTCTATGTACAGAAAATTTCTGACAGTAAATGGTATAGCCAGCTGACTTTATGCCAATGCAACCCATAAGCTTCTTTTGCTAAAACTGCCTGCTATTTTGGGCTTGGAAATAAGGTGATAACATTCACACCCCACACACCCCCCCCCACATTGAATACAAATTAATTGTCATGGCATTACATGAGTTTATGAAAATCCTCCAGAAGAAAATATAGCTTATGTCACCCCCTAGGATGCACCTGTGTGCAGTAGACATTGTCAGGGTGCAGCTAGGACCAGTGGCTCCTTGAGGTTGAGGGCTTGGAGAGGCAGGGGCTCCTCAGGGCAGGGCCTGGCAGCCAGGACCCCTCCCACCACCCCAGCCAGGAGTAGGGCAGCTGGGGGGCAAAGGGGCAGCCCCAGACATGGGCATCAGGCACATTCCTGGGGACAGGGATGAGCCAAGGTTGGGCTGGGACATGGCCCACAGGTGGGGTTCAGGATTGGGCCCCACGAGGGGAACCAAGGTTAGACACAGCCCTGTAATGGCTGGGCAGGGCTGTGGGGAACAGGATGGGCCAAGGCCATGCAAGAATGTCAGTCCACACTGAGAGAACTCAGTTTCTTCTAAGCAGCATGATTTAAGGCATTTTCAGCTGAAGCTGAACAAGGTATCTGCTCTTTCATATACTAATTCTTGGATCATTGACCTTTTCCGTAAAATGTGTTTGCTGTCTAAGAGATTCAATTTACATGAATCTGGATAGTAGTCTCTGAATAGTAGTCACAGAATGTGGAAACTTAATTGGCCACCTGTAGGTATCCATACACATCCTAAAATTAGTGTCAGTGTAGTTTATTTTCAACTTCAACTTGCTACATATGGTCCATCTCCTTGAAATATGTCACGTGTTTCAGACTGTCAATAAGAGGTCATGGTAACCGTCACTTACTCTCACGTCCATGTGAATTTTCTGATTCAATCATCTCTGTAGACTGCAAACATCTGGCATCCAGCAGAGCATGGTGCATCTTTCTGCCAGCTGTTGTAAACTCCAAGCATCCAGGCTTCTGTATTTTTCTTAGTAGAATGGATTTTTTTGCATTTTTTAACCTACTTTAGTCCTGCGTTATCTAATATTTTTATAAATCAGTGTTGTTAGAATTACCTATAGCTGGCTTTGAAGATGAATTGAAATCAAACAGGTTGCTGATGTATTGGTTGCAGATTGTAGGTTGGCTGCAGATATAGGTGCTAATTGGCTGGCAGCTGCCTTCTGCAAAGCATATTAGTTTAACTACAGGATCAGCTAGAGGCACAGTGGCAATCACGGTCACTGTTAGAAACATTTCCATCCTCAAGCTGGGAACATGCTTTTTGTTCAGAACCCTGACACTGATGTCCGTTTACTGAGTATTTTTGTATCTGATATGTGCTGTTTTCCAATGCACTGATTTATAATGTATTGGGCACAGCTTAACCAGCTTTGTGTTGCTGCCTCTTTTGCTTTGGGTTGCATATATATTCTGTAGTATTTGCTGTTTTCATACTTGCCCAGGATAGTTCATTGCTTTGGGGAACATTTATTCTGGTGTTAGAGAAATAAATCACAGGCATCTCAAATTTGCACATTAGAATATCTTTAGTATTTTAAACATTACCTATGGTTGTGAGCACTGTAACATAAGTACTTGTTCTCGCTTCTAATCTTCTTTCTACTGTCTTTGATGTCACTTTTGAAAACATACAAAAACCAAAAAATGTTTATGTTTGTAGTGTCTTTCTGCCATGAGTCATAGAATTTATCAAAATACTTTTTTGTCAACTGTTTCAATGTCTGAAGGAGGATTTTTTGGTAAGAAGTGCCTTGTGTAATGTAGGAGTTTCTCTTTCAGTCTCAAATACAACAACCTACATTAAAGTATATAATGTTACTTTTCTTCCCCTGTACATATACTCTTAACATGAGATGCAGGACTTGAAGCTGATTAATAGTTCTTTGTATGTAGAAGACCATCCCATTATGGAGCCTATATAAATCTGGAAAAGAAGCTGTCCCACATTTCAGACTTTAAGAAGCTGTCTACTTCCCTGAAATCAGTGTCTTGTTCACTTCTGTTCTTTTTTAGCTGGACCAAATCATAATAAAGTTTTGCTTTTTACCTTTTTCTCCCATTCATCAGTTCTGTAAAACTCATTTTTTCATGATAGTGCTTCTATGCTTTTGCAAGCTTTTTTGTTTGGTTGGGTTTTTTTTAAAATGATAATTCAGCATTCCCTGTGCTCTATGTTTGACCACGTACTTTGTTCTGTTTTTAGGAGATGTTTTGTTTGCCTAGTGTACTCTTTTGCACTGGGATTAACTATGTTGAACAATTCTACCTTACTTTAAATAATGTTTACTGAGTAATAAGATAAAAAGTTTTCTGGGTCCTAAAATTAAGCAGGTTCTTTATTAATTGTTCTTATTAAACATATGTCACAACTCTGACTGTTTCAGGCCACATTGAAACTTACTGACTTGCTATTAACCACTACAAATTTTTCTTTTTTGTAGCCTACAGGCTTTCTTCCAGCTTCCACAGAGATTGCTGCAGATGAAACTTTAAACAACCTGCCCTGATCTTCTTAAATCACTAAGTCAGTAAATTGTGATTCACTGTGACTGCGCAGCTCACCTACTGAGCCTGATCTTTCCACTTCTGACCAGTTTTTGGTTTCTACACACTTACGAGGACTGGAGGGTGAGCCCTTATGAGAGAACACAGGTTGCCTAGTGCAAAGATCTCACCAACAGCAATTTCCTCATTGGGTGGCTATAGGCCAAAGGCCACAGGAGACAATTCTTTATAGGAAGCTCCTTGGCCTGTTTCACATCAACGTCATTTGGACCTGGAATAAGAAGCCAGTGAAAATTATTATAATAAAAATGATATATCAGCCTTCCATCATGAGAGTTTGCTACTTCCTGACCCCTTTTTGTTCTCTTGAACTACACACAGTTTCTGAGCTGGATGGTAATTATAGTATCTCACTATTTAGTACAACTTGTAAATGTCATTTATTCTTTAGCGGTTAGACATTTTAGGAAAGAGACATGATTTTCTGAGCTGCTGACCACTGCTGAACCATAATGCAGTGTAAGAAGATAGTGACTATAAAAGTGATGGCAATCTTCCTTTTAAATGCTATAGTAGCTTTTCCTTTTGATTATTGTTAAAGAAATATGAAAGTCAGCGTGTGTTTTATATAACAACAATTACGGATGAACTTAGGAAACTGATATGCATGTGAAGTCAACCTTAAACTAGTAGGAGAATTGTAAAGCACTTGTCAGAGCAGCAGCCAGGTATCCAGCATGGTTCAGAAGGATGCCTCAAGGCTCCACCAACACCAAGTTCATTCAAATTCTATCTTCAAAACTAAAACTGTATTTGTGAATTTCCTCACACTTTTCACCTCTGAAATGAGGAATCAACCACACAGTATTTGGAAAGCTATAAATCTTCCACAGGCTCTTTGAAATCTCGGGGGTGGATGAATACACACTTCTTTTCCATCTGTTAAATGTTTAGCAGGAAAACTTTAGCCCAATTCAGCCTGTGAACACATACAGGTGAAGTCAAAGAGTGTCTGGTTGGAGATCATGCTCATAGAAACTGAGTCCTGCCTCCTCTTACTTTGTCTTGTTTTTCCATTTTGTTGTTGTAGGTTTGGAAAATCATTTTGGTGGTGTAACAGATTGTTGCCATGACATCCTTATTATTTGCACTGCAGAGGAATTAGCAGAAAATAACATCCCTGCAACTACTGTTGTTGCAACATAGTAATCCTCCTGTTGCCATTACTCTAAAGCACTGATAGAAATGTAGGCAGGGTCTTCAATTCTTTTATTCTAGGCTTCAGACCCGTATTATACTTCATATTGTGTGTTTGCCATTCTTTCATTCAGCTCTGTACTAGTGGCACAGCTGAGCCTGCACTCCCTATATATATTTGAGCATCAACGTATTTTATACTTTATGCTGCTACTGACTACAGCTCACATCCCTTTTCCCTCCCAGCTGCGTGTTCAGTGCTCAAAGAGCTTTTCACTTGAGCAGAGGCATAATAGATGACATTTTTTAACCTTCTCTCAAATTCTTACAGCTTGTTGCCAACTACCTGCAGATTTTGCATGTCATGGCTAATATCTTATTAAGACAACCTTTGTCACATAGAAATTAAAAGCAAAAATCCCAAGCCCACAACTCTGCAATGCAGAATGATTCAGGCATGATGAGGAGGTGGCAATAAATATCTGATATTCTCTGTAGTTACCTCTTTCACCTTACTGAGTGGTATTTTTTCCCTATATTTTATGATCTTTATCCATATATTATTCATGGAGGCACGTAGCTGTGGCAATGGTAAGTTCTATGACTGAGCAGTAGATCCAGGTATACAGCAGGGTTCCTGGAGCCAGGGAAACCTGGTGAAGAGGAGAAAGCCCCACCAGGACCTGACAGCTCTCACAAGAGAGGCTGATGTGGTTTGAGCGTTGCCAGGAGCAACTGCGGGTGATTTAAACGACCCTAGGGGGGCACTATCTACCAGGACCGCTGCAAATGTGGCGTACAAACAAGGATTGAGAGGACACAGCAGTTTGTGCAGCAGTTTGCACAGAAGGGTGCGTGAGAAAGGCCATGTACCCTGCTTGTAGGCCCACAGCCCAAGGAAGTTCTCTAGGTCTCTGCCATAATGGCAGGCACTTGCCTCAGAGTTAAAACGAGTGTTTCTACAAAGAAAGCCCCTGAGATGTCTGATGTTTCCACCCAGATGGAACTGGTAAGGAAGGAGATTTCAGTACAGATGTTAGGTTGCAATGAGTGCCCAGACCATTCTGGAGAAAGGGTAAGTACCTGCAAAAGATGTGCACAGGTTGATGACCTGTTGTGTCAGGTGGCCGAGTTGCAGGAAACAGTTAAAAGGTTGCACAATATTAGAGGGGCCAAGATGAAGGTAAGTGGTTTCAGAGCCATGCTTCTGTGGTGGACACCACAGAGAATGAGGCACCTTGGACCCTGGTGACCCACAAAAGCAGGACTCTGCTTCAGTCCCCATCCTCCAGCATTACAACCAAAACCAGATGGGAATCTTTAACACCTGTAGACACCCACAAGAAAGGTCTGCAAGGAGAAACTGTACCAGCAGCACACAGTGCATACCGCAAGAAAAAACAATGAGCGCTTGTAGTGGGTGACTCTCTGTTAAGGGGCACTGAGGTGCCTGTCTGCCAGCATGATAGGGAGTTACGAGAGGTATGCTGCTTTCTGGGGGCTAAGGTCTGAAATGTTGCTGAGAGGGTGCCACAACTTGTCAAAAGCACAGACTACTACCCATTTCTACTCTTTCATGTGGGCACTAAATGACACTACAAACAGGAACCTGGGCAGAATCAAGGAAGACTACAAAGCCCTGGGAGTGCAAGCAAAAAGTTTTAGTGCTCAAGTTATTTTTTCTTCCATTTTACCAGTTAGAGGAAAGGGTGCAGCCAGAAATAGGTGTATAATGCAAGTCAACTTCTGGCTTTGTGGCTGGTGACGTTGTGAGGGTTTTGGCTTTTATGACAACGGGACATTCTTCAATGACTATACCCTGTTAGGGAGGGATGGGATCCACCTGTCTAGAAGAGACAAACGAATCTTTCACAGCAGGCTGGCCAACTTGGTGACGTGGGCTTTAAACTGAAGGACTTGGGGGGAGGGATTCCAAGTGGCAATAGTCACGTCATTGCAACAAACTGAGGAATAAGCTAGGCCAACCAGAGCAGCGACAAATGTTCCTTAGCTGCCTCCCAAGATGAAAGCGAAGACCAACCACCTCAAGTATACGTGTACCAGTGCACACAGCCTGGCAAACAAACAGGAGGAACTGGAGCTCTAAACTCAGTCAGAAAGTTATGATATCATAAGAAAAACTGAAACATAGTGGGACAGCTCGCATATCTGGAGGATCATGATGGATGGCTATAGACTTTTTTCTAAAGACAGGCAGGGACGAAGAGGTTAAGTTTTCAAGCTCTATGTTAAGGAAAACCTTGAATGTATAGAATTCAACTGCAACGATTGTGAAAGCCCTATCAAAGGCTTCTTTCTCAAAATCAGAGGGGTCATCTCCAAGAGGGATCTTACAATAGGCATTTGCTACTGACCTTCAAACCAAGATGATAAGGCCAATGAAGCAACATTTGGGTCAGTTAAGCAAGCTTCAGGTCAACAAAACCTGGTTCTTATGGGTGACTTCAACTACCCAGACATTTGTTGGAAGAAAAATACAGCAATTCACATGTCATCCATCAGGTTCCTGGAAGGCATAGAGCACTGCTTCCTTATACAAATGTTAGATGTGCCAACCAGGAATGAGGCACTGCTGGACTTGTTACTCACAAACCAAGAAAACCTGCTTTGTAGTATCTCGGTTAGTGGTAGCCTTGGCTGAAGTGATCACAACAATGTGGAGTTTGGGATCCTGCTGAGCACGCTCAGGGTTAGTACCAAGACAAAGGGGTTAGATTTTAGAAGAGCAAACTTCAGCTTGCTCAGAGCTCGGTTGGGAGGGATTCCATGGGAAGCTTCCATGGAAGATAAAAGAGCTAGCGAGCGATGGGAGTTTTTCTAGAATGCTCTCCTGGAAGCACAAAAATAGTTCATCTCCTTTAAAGGCAAGGGAAGTAGGCGGAGCAAGAGACCCCCTTGGCTTAACTGTGAGCTTCCGAGTCTGCTCCAAACCAAAAAAGAAGCATACCAGAGGTGGAAAAGCAGACAAATACCCATTGAGAACTACAAGGGCATTGCCAGGGTGTGCAGAGATGCAGTTAGAAAAACAAAAACTCAGCTCAAATTGAAATTGGCCACAAATGTCAAAAACTGCAAGAAAGGATTCTTCAGGTACATAAAAAACAAGCAGAAACAGAAGGAAAATATTGGCCTGCTGTTAAACAGGAGAGGTCACCAACAATGCTGAAAAGGCAGAAGTTCTTAACAGTTCCTTCACCTCTGTCTTTACAAGCACTGTTGGGCCCCAGACCATGGGAACAACAGTCTAAGTTGATGTAAACACAGACCCACCACCAGTGAAGGAAGAGTTGGTATGCAAACTACTTCAAGAGCTTGACCCCTACAAATTGATGGGCCCTGATGTTATCCACCTGAGGGTGTTAAGAGAGCTGGCTGATGTTTTCAAAACCACTGTCCATAATCTTTGAGAAGTTGTGGAGATCAAGGGATGTCCCAGAAGACTGGAAGAAGGCTAATGTCACCCCCATCTACAAGAAGGGCTTAAAGGAGGATTCAGGAAATTATAGGCCCATCAGTCTTACTTCAGTCCCTGGGAAAGTTATGGAATGAATCGTCCTGGGTGCTATCACAAGTTAAATGAAGCAAGTTGTTGGGAAAAACCAGCACAGATTCACCAAGGACAAATCTTGCTTAACAAACCTAATAGTCGTCTTCAAAAAAGTAACCTGCTCGGTTGATGTGAGGCGAGTGGTGGACATTGTCAAAAGCCTTGAAGAAATCCAGATAAACACAGTTCCCCACAGCTGCCTCCTAGAGAAACTGATTCATCACAGTTTAGACAAGTGATCTGTGCAATGGATGGGGAACTGTCTGACAAGGCCACACCCAGAGGGTGGTGATAAATAGCTCCTTTTCAAACTGTCAATCTGTCACAAGTGGGGTCTCCCAGAGACCGATATTGGGCCCAATGCTGTTTAATATCTTCACAAGTGATCTGGATGATGGGATGAAGTGCACAGTCATGAAGTTTGCTGGGTCCTGCGCATGGGTCGGGGCAATCCAAAGCACAAATACAGACTGAGTGGAGAACGGATTGAGAGCAGCCGTGAGGAGAAGGACTTCAGGGTGTTGGTTGATGCAAAGCTCAACAGGAGCCGATAATGTATGCTTGCAGCCCAGAAAGCCAACCATATCCTGGGTTGCATCAAAAGAAGTGTGGCCAGCTGGTCGAGGAAGGTGATTCTGCCCCTTTATTCTGCTCTCGTGAGACCTCACCTGGAGTACTGCGTCCAGCCCTGGGGCCCCCAACATAAAAAGGACATTGACCTGTTGGAGCAAGTCCAGAGGAGGGCCATGAAGACGATCAAAGAACTGGAGCAGCTCTCCTGTGAAGACAGACTGAGACACTTGGGGTTGTTTGGCCTGGAGAAGGGAAGGCTCCAGGGAGACGTTATAGTGGCCTTCAGTACTTAAAGGGGGCCTACAGGAAAGCTAGCGCGGGACTCTTTGTCAGGAAGTGTAGTGATAGGATGAGGGGTAACGATTTTAAACTGCGAAGCGTAGATTTAGGTTAGATATTCAGAAGAAATTCTTTACTGTGAGGGTGGTGAGACACTGGAACAGGTTGCCCAGAGAATGTGTGGATGTCCCATCCCTGGAAGTGTTCAAGGCCAGGTTGGATGGGGCTTTGAGTAACCTGGTTTAGTGGAAGGTGGTCTCTGGCCATGGCAGGGGAGTTTGAACTAGATGATCTTTAAGGTCCCTTCCAACCCAAACAATTCTATGATCCTGTGATACCAAACTGAGTGGGGAAGTGGAGACTTCGGAAGGGAGAGCCACTCTGCTGGAAGACCTGGATAGGCTGGAAGAGTGGGCTAACAAGAATCTTATGAAGTTCAACAAAGACAAGTGTAAGGACTTGCACCTGGGAAAACATAATCCAGAAGTACAGCATAGGCTGGGATCTACCCAGCTAGGGAACAGCTCTGTGGAAAGGGATCTGGGTGTCCTACTGGACAACAAGCTCAAAATGATTGAACAGTGTGCTACAGCAGCAAAGAAAGCCAACAGGATGCTGGGTTGCTTCAACAGGGCCACTACCAGCAGAAATATAGAAGTCATTATCCCATTTTCCTCAGCGCTTGTCAGGCCACACCTGGAATACTGTGTTCCATTTTGGTCCCTACTATACAAAAAAGACATGGACAGGCTGGAAAGGGTCCAGAGAAGGGCCACCAAGATCATCAAAGGACTGGGAAGCCTGCCATATGAGCAAAGGCTGAGAGAAGTAGATTTGTTCAGCCTTGAGAAAATAAGTCTTAGGGGAGGCTTTATCACCATGTTCCTGTATTTAAAGGGTGGCTACAAGGAAGATGGAGACTCCCTTCTGACCGGGAGTCAAATGGAAAAGATGAGGGATAAATGTAAAAGTAATGTAAAAAAGCGTAAAAAAAGCAATGAGTACAAGTTACTCCTGGGGAAATTCCAATTGGAAACAAGAGGACAATTTTTCAAAATGAGAACTATCAGCCACTGGAATAATCTTCCCAGGGCAGCCGTGGATTCCACAACATTTTAAGATTCAACTGGACAGGGTGCTGGGACATCTTGTCTAGACTGTGCTTTTGTCAAGAAAGTTTGGACTAGATGATCCTTGAGGTCCCTTACAACCTGGTATTCCATGACACAATGATTCTATGATTATTTGCAACTGTGAGAAGAACCTTAAAAATGGAATACTGAGTGGATAATTCTTTTAAAATATCTCACTCTAACTTATGCTACCATAAGCTGATAATGATATGGATCCATTAGCTTAATCTATCACAGTCATTAACAATATGAACACAATTTTTTTCTCAGGTTTGTGAAATTTAGTAAAAAAGCGGGGTGCACTTAAAGTTGGGATTACTGTGGAGTTGCAGCTATACCACATATGCTGCAGTATGTATGCCACTCCAAATTTTCAATAGAAATGTTATAACCCGTTTAGGTCCTTCTCTGTTCTCTACAGAATAAACAAGAACTCTATTACAAATGCAGATAAGACAGACATGCAGTTTTCTTGTTCAACAAACAATCCGGAGTTTTCAAAAACCTCTCCCTTTTTATTGCAAAAATATTGTCTTTTCAGAATCTGAAAGACATACATGACCTTTTCAGAATATCTAACATATTGGTTATTAAAGGATAAGAGAAATACAGGTGGAAGTTCCTGTTTGGTTTACCTAGATATGACGAAACTAATGAAAGTATGCCTCCTATATATGTTCTCTAATCTCTAGGGTGGTGAACAACTAGATGGAATTATGCCTCTTTGCTGATGATGCTGTTTCAGTAGGCATGAATAATTAAATACTCAATACTTGAGGAAGAACAGATTTAATAGCCTGGAAGTTAGAACAGTTAAGGAAAATTGACGTTAACATCCTTGTTTCAAAAAAATACAATCCAGTTTCTAGAGAAAACAACTCAAATCTGAGAGGTTGGGATTAGTCATTCAGAGTTAGCTCGTGTTCATTGATTATTAGAGACTAAGTCAGAATAACATCAACTATAAGATAAGAACATGTGGTTTTTCTATCCTGTATGAGAAAAGATACCTGGACTTTTTTAAAATGAATGAGGGTATATTTCTCTGGGCTTTTGATTAAAAGTTCCATTGAGAAAAAAATCCTAATTAAAAAAATATTGAAACCACATGTTACAGTATCTCTTAGTAAAAATATTTAGGAGGCCATCATCTTAAATTCAATATCACTGCAAATGTTTGATTATCATGATGGTATTTCATATCTATATCTATGTCCCTTCTACCACTGGTAAACATAATTTTTGAGGATATTGAGGTAACATTACAAATAAGTTTATCTTTGCACAACAGTCTGGCAAACAGAAAATTAACATAGTGGGACAATGACAACTGTGCAAACTGTGCTATTCCAAAGTTTTGAAAGGCTGTGGGGTTTCAGGGTTTTTTTTTGGTTTATTTTGGTTTGGTTTCAGTTTGTCTTTTTTTTTCCCAAAGGTAACAGTAAGGCCAATGTGTATCAACTTGAGAGGTGGTCTGGAGTTTCAGGAGAGAAATAACTGTCTTCCCATGAGCACTGGAAGATGAGAATACTCTGCCACAAGGATTCTGTTATGACATCCTTAACCCCTAGAGTTCATGAGACATTTCTGACATTGATTCCCACAGAGCTTTTGGGTTTGATTAATTTTACAAAAAAAATTTTTTTTGAAAAAATTCTTGATTGATTCCAGTTACAAATTCATGGAGTGACATGTGAAGAAAGCTGTAGGAAATAATTAGGACCTTCTTGCTAAAAGATTAGGTATTAATATGTTCATATATGCAAGTGTAAACACATTTTCTGGACCTGAGATATCTTGAACTTCATGAACAAGGAGTTCAGGCACAGAAGTTTCTGTTTGTAAGGAATGATAGGCTTTTTACTTTAAATGAGTTTGAAGAAAAAATTGAGAGAAATTGTGTGCACCATTAGTCTGAAATGAGAATTACAAAAACGAAGACAGGAACATATAAAAAAGCTTTGCCTTTAGGAAGCATCAAGGCCAGCTCCAAGCTCAGGTGAATGAGACAGTTGCCTTGGGAACAGACTGCTGGAGCATCAAAACTGTTGCCTGCTTGCTCCTATCAGACACCAAGAAAGGATTTCTCTCCGTCACCCATGAGCTGTGTAAGCTTGGGGTACATAAACTGACATCTCCTGATGAGGGAAGGGGAGAGAGGTGTAATCCTTCCCAACAGCAGCAGTCATTGTCCAACTCCCATAATTTCCCTCTAATGGCTGCAGAACAAGTTAAGTCTCCAAAGCATTTTCTCCTGTCTTTGACCTTCCCCTTCTCGTGGCAAGAGAAGGCTGGTTCTTCATCTCCAGAATAGCAATGATAATTCTTTGTCATACTTCTGAGGAGCCTTGAGCTGGTTTTCTGAAGTAGTTATTACAGAAAAACAAAAAGAGAAAAGGAATTCCAATTTTTAAGAGTTTAACAGTATAACCCCAGATTTAACAACAGACAGTAATATAATCCAATAAATTATACACATACACTGAACTTCTCTAGATATGAAAAATTTGAAGTAGCACGGATTTTACTGAATTTTCTTAAAATGCCTGAAGCAAAAGCAAGTTTATTTTAGCACATCCATATATGTCACATAGTCTATCCAGCAGCAGGTCCATCTTGAGAAGTCATAGCCATCATTGGTAACCTACTCAAAAAACCTTTCATGTGCAAATCCAAATGCTAGCATACTGTAGGCTTGGGTGAAATCAGACAAAATTTCTACCAATCACGTACCTTTTCCTAAAGGCAAACTCAGAATTGTCAGTTATGACATCTACAGCACCCAAGACTATAGATTTCTTCTGGAATACACCCTTTTCAGGCAGGAGGCACATGAAACAATCTTTTTGTATTCGACACATTTTCTAATGTATAAAAATACTACATTCCTGACACTTGTATAGTTCAAGAATTGCATTTCTTTGCTGACAGGTTCTTGAAATATCACAACAGATTTTTTATCTAAAAAAAATAATGCAGTTAGAAAATAGTGCAGCTTATTTAATTTTTATTATATTATTCTATCAGATTTTGGATCCACACTGGTTACTTTACATCACAAAATGGAAAAAAATGTAACTTAATTTTCCAGGTGGGTGTAATCTCTTGCATTGCCCTAATGTCATACTAATTCTTTACTTTCTACAGTGTTTGGAGAAAATCGCATCTGGATCAAGCATGGAATACTGGTATGCAAAAATAATTTCGCTTTATATTCTTACAAATGTATATAGCTATAAATAAGCTAAACAAGATATATATATATATACACACACACAAATGCATAAATTAAGTATGCATGATTGGTAAGAATGACTCAGTAACCTGGATAGCAGAAATTGTTCTTTAATATGATTGCTGCAGCTAAGTTACCTCATTTCATTTCATCAAGAATTGGAAACAGATCTTATTTTAGTAAATATGTTGTATTTCAAAGTGGTATTAAACATGGTGTACTCTGCCCAAGAATTGTGTGCAGAAAACAGTCACCAAAAATTTTGTAAGTATATTTAAACATATTCTTATATGTATTCAGATACATACATTGCCTAAACCAAGAATGTAGCTAAGGATCACATTCACTAGTATCTTCAGAAAACAGTGACGTTTTGCCTGAGAGATATTTTGTTGTTTTATTCCAACAAACTTTGTCTGCTTCTGTTTTGAAACTTGTATCAGACTCTATCAGTTTTAAATCATCATAAACAATTCAGGATAGCTATCTCTGGGCTACATTTGACAGTCACGTAAGCAATGTTGTATGTGTGCTAGTGGAGATAGATTAACCCAAAAATAGTTGGGGCTGCTGAAGATTGTATTGTAAATCAGCCAGGCCTTCCTGGATGGTATACGGTAGAGGTAGGGTTTTTATGACTGGAAGCAAAAGAAAAAAAGGATGCAGCAGAAAAGGCACTAATCTTCCAGATAGAAAATGATAGGAAACAGTATTTCTATTATCACAGAACTGAGGCTAAGCCTCTTGCATATCCAGGGAAAGACCAGAACAGCAGTGACACTTTGTTAAAGAAAAATATCCCCAAGCCTAATAATATAGGAAATTCTAGAATTAAGGCTGCTTTTCAACTCCACATGTCTTTATAAATTTGCAACTATATATAAATTGTGCAATTGCATACTTTCCTCCCTGCCACCTCCTCTACTCCAGGACTATCTCATGAAGTGTGTAAAATGGATGATCCTCATGGAAAAAAAAAAAAGGTATTCAATATTTTGTCTTATCTTTTTATTTTCAGTCTACAGCTGTATATTTCATTTATTAGATTTTATTGAAACCATGTCCTCAAGACAGAGTTACTGCTTTTCTTGTAGCTTTTTCTATTACAGTCATCACTATAGCAACACAGTACTTCACAAGCATGAAGAAACTTATTTCACAACTTTCTGCAGAAGTGAGATTTGTAGCTGAAGTTCTGTATTTAAAAAGGGAAAATTGATAAATTAAATGAGCTCATAAATGAGGTCAGCTGTACTGAAAATATTAGTCAAATAAATATAAAGAAGATTATGAGGGGTTTTTTTTAAACTGAAATTTGAACTGGTTGTATCTTAAAAAAATAATCCTTGAAAATTAGAGCTACTTGAATATGTAATATTCTAAAGAAGAATACTAAGAGTAGTCAGAAACCTGTAACAAATAAAAGAAAAATTGGACAGACATCACAAATTACAAATAGATAGTGAAAATTCTCAAAAATCAAACAGTTATTTTTCAAGAGGAAAAAAAAGCAAGCAGTAGAAACCATATGAATACTTTAGTAATATAAATACACTAGGAAAAGTAACATAGCTGCTATGCATGAAGTCAGTAAATGGTAAATGGACAGGAAAATGTTATTGACCGGAGGGTAGCATAGGCAGAATACAAATGAGATGTGGACCAAATTGCAGAAGGCAAAGACAAGGACCAGGAGAATGAGGAACCACCCACTGTAGGAAAAGACCAGGTTCAAGACCAGATGAGGAACCTGAAGAGAACCCCCCCCAGCATGGGACCTGATGAGATACATCTGCGAGTCCTGAGGGAACTGGCAGATGAAGTTGCCAAGCCACTATTCGTCACATTTGAGAAGTTGTGGCAGTCCAGTGATGTTCCCACTGGCTGGAAAAGGGGAAACATAACCCCCATTTTTAAAAAGGGAAAAAAGGAAGACCCAGGGAACTACAGGCTGGTCAGTCTCACCTCTGTGCCTGGTAAGACCATGGAGCAGAACCTCCTAAGGCACATAGAAAATATGGAGGTGATTGGTGGCAGCCAACATGGCTTCACTAAGGGCAAATCGTGCCTGACAAATTTAATGACCTTCTATGATGGGATTAGAGTGTTGGTGGATAAGGGAAGACCAACTGACATCATATACCTGGACTTGTGGAAAGCATTTGACACTGTCCCGCATGGCATCCTTGTCTCTAAATTGGAGACACGGATTTGACAGATGAACTACTCGGTGGATAAGGAATTGGCTGGACAGTCACACTCAAAGAGTTACTATCAACAACTCAATGTCCAAGTGGAGACAAGTGAAGAGTGGTGTTCCTCCAGGGTCAGTACAGGGACCAGTACTATTGAACATCTTTGTTGACAACATGGACAGTGGGACAGAGTACACCCTCAGCAACTTTACTGATGACACCAAGCTATGTGGTGCGGTCAACATGCTGGAGGGAAGGGATGCCATGCAGAGGGACCTGGACAGGCTTGAGGGGTGGGCCTGTGAGAACCTCATGAAGTTCAACACCAAGTGCAAGGTCCTGCATGTGGGTCAGGGCAATCCCAAGCACAAATACAGGCTGGGCAGAGAATGGATTGAGAACAGCCCTGAGGAGAAGGACTTGGGGGTGTTGGTTGATGAGAAGCTCAGTGTGAGCCAGCAATCTGCGCTTGCAGCCCAGAAAGCCAACCATATCCTGGGCTGCATCAAAAGAAACATGGCCAGCAGGTCGAGGGAGGGGATTCTCTCCCTCTACTCTGCTCTTGTGAGACCTCACCTGGAGTACTGTGTCCAGGCCTGGAGAAGGGAAGGCTCTGGGGACACCTTATAGCAGTCTTCTTTCAGTACTTGAAGAAGGCTTACAGAAAAGCTTTATCAGGGAAGTGTAGTGCTAGGATGAGGGGTAACGATTTTAAACTGCAAAGCGTAGATTTAGATTAGATATTTGGAAGAAATTCTTTACTGTGAGGGTGGTGAGACACTGGAACAGGTTGCCTAGAGAAGGTGTGGGTGTCCCATCCCTGGAAGTGTTCAAGGCCAGGTTGGATGGGGCTTTGAGTAACCTGGTCTAGTGGAAGGTGGTCCCTGGCCATGGCAGGGGAGTTTGAACTAGATGATCTTTAAGGTCCCTTCTATGATTCTGTGATGCTATGAAAATTAAGTGAATTCTTAGTGTTTTGAAACCTTTTTATTTCATTTATCTCACTAAGCATTTCTGAGTTGTCCCTGGGGAGGGAGGAAATTACCTATCTGCAGTTATTAGACTGTGTTCTAAAAATACCTTGCCTAGGAGTTTGGAAACTATTCAATATCTTTTGGTATGCTCACTTTCTAGAAAGTGAAACTATCCACTCTGAGCCTTAGTCTGATACCTGCTTTAACAAGGGTAGGAACAGAAGGTTTATTTTAATAATGGAACCTGACAGATCTATGAATTGTTTATTTTAAATGGAAGCCTCCAAAAACATGGGATTAAGCTAGCTGGTTCTTCCAATCCTCTATGTTGCTTCAGCTAAAAAGAGCTATTCAGCAGAGAAATGGAAGTTTCTTTTATTCTTAATCAGTTTGATTACATTTTGATTTCTTCAGTTAAAATTTCCTCAGGAAGTAATAGAATGCTGGCATTAAACTTCAATTCCCAATAATCAGAGAGTATTAAAAAATACATTCGGAATACCATTAAAAGAGTTGTAAGTCAGTATGAAATGCTATAAAATGCCACTAAGAGCTAGTTTATGACACATCATCGGTGCAGGCAAAATTGCACGTTGTTGTTAAGAAAGAGGAGCTAGAGGTGTTGTGTGGTAACCTGCTTTTACCACAGGCAACGGAGAGAGGAGGGAAGAGCTTGCAAAAGGACTGAGGGGAGGACACACTCCAGCAGATTTAGGCTTGCTGTTCCTATTGGCCTCTAGGAAGGGATAAAGTTGAGATATACCAAAGAGAAAGCTGATCTTGAGGACTAGCTACCACTCCACAACTGTATCCTCCTTCTTGGGAGTTTGGTAGAAACATCCCAAGGGTTATTATGCCTTAATAATAGCCTATTTTGCCTATGCTTGTTTGTCCTGACACTATTATTGAATGATGCTGTAATACACATGTTACAAAATAATTAGTTATTTTATATTACACATAATATTGCACATTGCACGCTACATTACATACAAGTGTTACATTATAATCTAATTAATATTATATTATTACTTATAACTGCTTTTACAGGTAAATACTATAATGTTGCCCTGAATTTGCTATAACATAAATACTCCACATAAGTATTTGAGCGTTTGCTTTCCACAAAAGTTGGCATAGACCATCCTACAGCAGAAAAGTTATATTGTTTCACTGTAAAACTAAAAAAGGGTAGACATATACATCCCCCTTGAAGTTCTCTTTGCTGTACCACAGATAAGTACTAAAAGACACAGCACAATATTAACATTGTTTTTAAAAAAAAATTATTATATATTCTGCATGTTTAAGTTTGATAAATCAGTCTACTGAATTTGAGTCTGAATTTGAGAAAAAACTTCTGAAGTTAGAAAGCATAGTCTGCTATTGATTTCATTAATAACTTCATGTTCAGAATTGAACATTTCTGCCATGTTGGGGATCTAAGCATTAAACAGGTATTAAACCTCACCCCAATTTAATGCACAAATGTAGCTTTATCTCACTGAGGTCAAGATGAATTATTATAAATATTATCTTAAATGGTGATAGTTTTAATTATTAGAATTACGATGGAAGGTACATTTGTTAAAGATAATTTCATTGATATTGTAACTTTTAACATGCCAATTAAAATACTACATTAAATATATTCAAAAGAATGACAACATTAATTGTGAAAACAGTAAAATATAAGATGTAGTCTAATCTACTTATTTTTACTGTCTATAATAATAGCTTTTTCGTTCTGATTTTGTTTGGGGGAGGTGTTTGTTTCTGTGTATTAGAATAATTAATAAATATAATACTGGCATACAAGCGTGCCAGAAAGCTTTTGCTTTTACAGCTGTTTCAGCAGATCCCACTTCCTGACACTATTTGCCTTGTGTAGGCAAAAGATATTTATATCAGCATGTTATATATATTTCCCTAATTAAATTATTACATCAGAAGGACTTTGGAGTGTCTTTCATAAAACAACATCTATAGGAAGTAACAGTTTGTCTTGGGCAGCTCTGTTCGGTGATTTGTGATTGGGATTTTTTTTCCAAAGTCAAAAAAAATTGTGATTTTTTTTTCGTATATCCATCAAGAACCCTGATTCTCCCTTCAGTTTAGATTTAAATTGAGCCCACATCAAACCCAAAGGTAACTTGTGCCGATAAGGGATTAGGTCTCTTTCTCCATCTCCTAGATTAGTTGATTTGCTGGAAAATTCCTGAGCTTTAATCAATTTTCTCTTAGACACTGTTGTCTCATTACCTGCTTGACCCATTACTAGCAAAAAGAGCATTAAAGCACTTCTATTACTGAAGTTATAGGACATTTCTGCTTTTGATAATCTACTTTTCTACAATACTGTCCACTTTGTCATTTGCTAGAACTGTCTGTAACAACGCTCTCATCTCTGGTAAATAAAAAGATCCATAGGCATTATGACTGCAAGTTTGACTTGCCCTCAAATGCAGACTGTGTACGCGAATGATCACTCACTGTCTTTAGCTCTAAGAAAAGAGCTGGTTGATGAAACAACTTCCTGGAACAGGGCAAAACTAAGTTCTGAGCCTTGTTCGTAAGACCCATTCATGTGTTTTGTTCACTAACTGTTATATAAAATAATCCCTTAAGCAATTAGTGGAACCAAGGCCTCCTCTCTTCTGAGTGAATGCCTTAGTTGCTTATATCCTCTTCTTTCATCTAACTGACCTTAGATTTTTTTATTCTTATTTTTCCCAGGGAAAAGGATTTAGACAGAGAATTGGAAATATTCCCAACCTCCGAACAGGATATAATTTAATTCTGTTACTCTCCAAAGAGATTAAAGATGAAGGCTTGAAATCCAAAAAACTGAAGAAGGTTTCAGTACTTGATCTTCACATGTTGGACGCATTCTTTAATCACTTGCGCTTTAGATTACAACTGGGGTAGTACTGCAATTTCTTAGGCCTGTTGTGAATCTCAGCTTGATACCACAGTTAAGATACTTCTTGAGTTGTGTCTGAGCCTTACAATTATAACACCTCTTAAGAAACAAAGGTAGAGCAAAATCTAATTAGAATCAAGGATATTGTTTTACTGCTTTTGAACTGGCTGTTATACTGATGAAAGCAACCAGTGACTGAAACTTGATAATTATAACATGTTTTTGTGTTATAATATCAATGATGGCATATGTTCTGGCACTTCAGAAGCATAAAACAGGTATGTTTGGAAATACTAGATGATATGTGAAAACATGAAAAACACTGGATGAGCAAACCCAGGAGACATTTTTGTAGTTGCATGAATTATCTGCTTTTACTTTATCACCATAGCCCACTTAGGAAAAAGGTAGAAAATCCCTGATGGCACTGCTGCAGAAAAACATGTCAAAACATCAACTAATGCAGGAAGTTCCAACTCATTGAAAATCTACTTATTACATGCTTGAGTGACCTTGGAAGCAAAGGAAAGCTGCAAGTAGGCAGAATAGTACAAGATAGACGAGGCTGACAGTATACTGACTTCTGCTCTTTTTAATCTGCTTGCCATTTTGGTTATCTCTTCTATTGTTGCGATGGGCATTTGAGGTCAATTCAGTTATGTATGTTTATGTTAGGTCTTAGCAGACCCTTCCAGACATAATTTTACTTGGCAAAACATGCACTTTATCTGAAAAGGAGCAACGTCCTTAAGCACTAGTTTCAGCAGGGAAAAAAGGGCAGAGGGAAGAATAAAAGAAATACTCTAGGTATTTGCAGAATTGTGAATAATTGTGATCCACTTATCTACTGGCAACACTTCTAAATTCAGATTTAAATAAGGAAATGAAAACCACATCTCAACAGGAAACAGTTTTCAATCCACTTCTGTCAAATAAATAATACAGTCCATGGCATCTTTCTCTAGCTCCTCCTTCACAGGCAATACATGCATTCATTTCAGGTAGGAATTTCCTGATGCAGAACATGAAAAAATTACACAGAAAACAAATGGTACCTGTTAAAAATGCAGAGTGGGTTTACAGCTGTATTGATTTCTAAGGAAAGATGGTGAAAGAAGAAGTGATGGTAACTTTTATTAGATAAACAGAAAAGGGCTAATCTCCCACTTTAAACATATCAGTGTTCACTTTCCCAGATGGCACTATCATATAGGAAATCATTAGGTTTTCTGTGGGACTCTGTTGAAAAGTTATCATTTGCTATTAAATTTTATAAGTGACTTAGAACTGGCTTTATACAGAAAAATGGAGTTTATTGCACACAGCATGATGAGTTCCACTGAAAATGTGGCTATTTTTTATGAAATGCTATTGGGAGATAGATTCTTTTAAAACCTAGTGTAGCTTGCAGTTGCTGAGCCTAGTTGAATACCTGGTGTATTGCATGGACTATTCCATAGACATGAAAAAGGGCTGCAGGATCATGTCAGCTAAATTAAGAATTCATAAAAAAAGAGCAAGGTACCTCTATTAGTTTGCCAGGCTGCAAGGATGTGAAGACTCACTATCAAAACTTCCTATTTTGGCTGCATATTAATACTTTTAACACTCTGTGCCCCCACTTATTGTCAATGTAATTCATCTAATGTTCATGTCTTGAAATTTATAATACAGCTGGTTGAGGCTTTGCTTGGCACTCCATTTCATGTTAAATACTTTAAAAACACATTCAGCACAATAATTTTATTGTTTTCCATAATTATTCTTCTTTAATTCAAGTAAATAATAAAATTATATCTGGCTGTCATGGGAGTATTTTCCTCTTAGTTCAAATAGCTGAAATGAATGTAATTGCCAGTAGTTCTTTCAAATTTAAATACCACGTACTTGTCCTGAAATAGCTAATACACTGATTTCTTCAAGCCAAAATGTTATAGAAACTGCTATGTTAGAAAAGGTGCAAGTAATGTTTTCAGTTATATAGGTTATCTATGCCATACATCTATGCCATACCCAAATGTAATGTAAACCCCACTCATTTCTTTGATGCTTTGGATGTATTTTATATGTATACTATATGTCCATACATGTACACACACATGCTTATTTATCTATGTACAGAATTAATAACAATCCAGTTTCTTCATGTGTTTTTTCCTGTTTAACTCACTTTTTATTTATAAATATTTTTTCCCTCTGATAATTCTTTTTACAATGTTTTCCTGTCACTGATGGTTTCCTCCAGAAGGGTCAGATGGGAAAAAAATTTTATGACTATAAATCACATGTATGTTTAGCAGTTTTCTCACTGCAAACTCCTGCTGTGTGGATGTCTGACTGTCATCACAGAGTCTGCCCCTTAGGGTGGCAGTTCTCTTATCGCTGACGATACTGTAATTGATGCTAGGCAAAATAACCTTTACACACTGTGTTTGCTCTTTTTTAATGAGTGCTCTCAAAGTGTCTGCCCTATAAATGATAGCTTGCTCTAATGTAAAACTATAAAAAGCAAATATACTATACATTATTTTATTAAAGATGTAGTACAGTTTTAAAAATAGTAATTTATTATAATTAATGTTTTGGACCATTTCACTTCCTTCCTCAGGGTTGAAATAATGAACTCAAAAGCTTTCAAGTGAAGTTGAAACTTGAACCAAGGAACAGCATTACTGTATGAAGAAATATAAACACAGTATTTTCTTAGTATACAGACAGGACACTGAGGATGATTGCACAATCTTATCAAGATTCAGCTCTATCTGTTATGATTTGAAAATTGTTACAATAAGTGTGGTACGGATAACTAACATTTATATTATATTTAATAAAATGATGAGTCCTTCAAAACACTGTGCAATAGCTATTTAATTCTTTATTTCACTATAAAAAGGTTTTGAAGTTATCAGATTCAAATGCCTAGGTTACAGTATGGACTACAATTTATTTCCACAATAAATTAAAATTTAAAAATTGTAATGCAAGTTGATTTGTATTGGTTTCATGAAGATTTCTTGTGTTAAGCACTTCTTTTTAAACCATGAAGTAGACACCATTGAGGACTCATGAAGAGTTAATAGACAATCAACTGTCCACAGACTGCTTACACCAGCAATGAAATATTTTGAAGTTAATGTAATTTCTGTATACTTCATGCTGTAGGAATGTTTTCATTTGATTAATATTTCGTTGGTTGAAGAAGAACAATAATGAATGATATTTTTATGATGGAAGACTTGTTTTCTTTCCAAGTTTGAGTTGTTTCCCATAGAAGGACTAGCCAGTCTGCTGGCCTATCAAACATAAAAGGTTTAATTGTCTCTTCTGGCCATGTTGGCATAGCGGATAGAAAACCTGCTGCTCTGGGAAAGGAGCCCATGGCAGGGCAGGATGCTGTTCTGCTGAATTGTTTTTTCTTTTCTCCTGCCTGACCCCCTTAGCTCTTCCATTGAGAGCCTCTGAAAAGATATGGAAGGGGAAGAAGCCAATCAAAGCAAACACAACAAGAAAAAGAGTTTAGCAGTTCTATGTGAAAATGTCCCCAAAGCTTCAGAGCTTGATGGATCAGCTAGATCTGACTTTGGCATCTTTACCTTTCTCGTTGGATATAATAGCAAGGTTACCAAGACAGTTATGTGTCTGATGTTTGTATTTGCTTCTGACATACTAGTCCTGCATGATATTTTACTGAGTATGTTTAACAGTGGAGAAAATTTCAAAGATGATTACCTTCAAGGCACTCAAAAATCAGCCTCAGCTACACTGAGCTAAGTTGTGCTTACAGGTATTTTGATAGTATGGTTTGACGACTACAGGTAACATGAAGTACGGGTTACAGCTTCTGCGGAAGAAAAGTGATGTCCTATGTTTTTCAGAAGAAATAGTCTTGAAATAGCTAGCAGGAGAGCATAAAAGGAAGGGGCTTGGAAATAAGGCAATGGGGGGGGAAAAAAGAGTAGAAATATTAAATTGCCTTTTATACATTTCAGAATCATAGAATGGTTTGGGTTGGAAGGGACCTTAAAGATCATCTAGTTCAAACTCCCCTGCCATGGCCAGGGACCACCTTCCACTAGACCAGGTTACTCAAAGCCCCATCCAACCTGGCCTTGAACACTTCCAGGGATGGGACACCCACACCTTCTCTAGGCAACCTGTTCCAGTGTCTCACCACCCTCACAGTAAAGAATTTCTTCCAAATATCTAATCTAAATCTACGCTTTGCAGTTTAAAATCGTTACCCCTCATCCTAGCACTACACTTCCCTGATAAAGCTTTTCTGTAAGCCTTCTTCAAGTACTGAAAGAAGACTGCTATAAGGTGTCTCCGGAGCCTTCTCTTCTCCAGGCCTGGACACAGTACTCCAGGTGAGGTCTCACAAGAGCAGAGCAGAGGGAGAGAATCCCCTCCCTCGACCTGCTGGCCATGCTTCTTTTGATGCAGCCCAGAATATGGTTGGCTTTCTGGGCTGCAAGCGCAGATTGCTGGCTCACACTGAGCTTCTCATCAACCAACACCCCCAAGTCCTTCTCCTCAGGGCTGCTCTCAATCCATTCTCTGCCCAGCCTGTATTTGTGCTTGGGATTGCCCTGACCCACATGCAGGACCTTGCACTTGGTGTTGAACTTCATGAGGTTCTCACAGGCCCACCCCTCAAGCCTGTCCAGGTCCCTCTGCATGGCATCCCTTCCCTCCAGCTTGTCAACCGCATCACACAGCTTGATGTCGTTGGCAAACTTGCTGCAGGTGCACTCATTTGCCCCTTCCCTATATTTTGTTCTAATAAGGAAAGTCTCTGGGACTGACAAGAACAAGAGAATTAAAATTAAGTGGTTTTTTATCACAAATCCATTTTTTCCCCTACAACTTAAATTATATAAGACATGCCTTTCAAAGGCATGAAAAACTCCAGTTTGTTGTTCAAAAACCAAAACTGCAAACAGGCAGAAAGTTATCATAAACTATTTTTTCTAGCAAAAAAATAAGCATTTAGAGTAAGTGCTATTGTTAAATGCTTCTTTTATGATGCATTTCTTTGTTTAGAGATATTGGAAAGAATTTTCTTATTTCAGTAAGAAAACGTTTTCTAATTTCTTACTCATCTGAAAATGAATACACCATTGAACTAGATGTGTAATTACAGGATAAAAGGGGATTTTTCAGGGAAAGCCATGCAAAAATATTGGCAGCACATCACTATCTTTTTGTATAGTCACTGAATTTGTCTTACACAAAAGAAAAAATTATTTTGGATGAAAAAAATATCAAGAGACACAGATAAAAAAGAATGCCACATTGGTACTTACTTCTGTGATTTCTTTCTACTTGATGGAAAAAACTGTGATAATCTTAAATTATTTATATGAGTTTATCACTATATCAGAAATTTCTATATTCTGATGCACATGTATTTCTATATATACACATACAAAAGTGAAACTCATAGGGGACATGTTGTTTGAAAAGAGACTATGTTTTAAATTTTCAACATGAACTTTACAAATTAAATCAGAACAGCTCTCAGTATTTATTATCCCTAAGTATGGATTCCCTGTCATCTATCTTAGAAAAGAATTTACTTTATTTGTAGAAACATTGAAATCTGTGAAAGAAAGTGAAATATGTCATATTCAGGAGCATTGAACAGGTACACAATAGCCATTATGCTATATACCCTATAATTAAATAAATTAGTGAGAATTGTATTCCACTTGAATACTTTCTCTCCCAAAGTGAGCATTGCAACGGACAAACCTTTTGTTTGCCACAGAAATGGCCTATAGTCAAGCACTTTTTTTTTTAATGACTGAGGATAAAATAGCAAAGCAAGGTGGTGATATATACCTTAATGAAATAATAGAGATTGAGAGATTATAATTCACAGAAGTAGCTGGGAGATGAAATAATTAAAAGCATACTGGAGATACTAATACCATTATATGTTATTAATTTTTAATGCCAGAAGCTATAACTGAGATCACCTACTCTCACCTTCTGCATGCATATATAAGAGGGGACTACAGATTGACACTAGTTGCTACACCACGTTTTCATACATTACCTTCAAGATGTTTCCTAGCGTTCGTTTAAGATTATATTCGTATCATCTAATGACACCAGAGATTATGTAATGGTGCCAGAAAGGGACCTGCAGGTCATGGTTCTCAGCAAATATTATGGCCTTGTGGCAAAGGTAGTCAAATGCATTCTGGTCTGTGTCAGCAAAAGCGTTGCCATCAGATCAAGGGAAGTAATTATTCCCCACTATTGGGTGGCTGTGAGGCTGCATTTGGAGTACTGTGTCTGGTTTTTATTCCTCGGTGCAAGAAAGACATTGACGTACTGGAGTGAGTACCTCAGAGAACCACCAAAATGATTAGGAGGATGGATCACAAAATATTTAAGAAGTTGAGAAACCTGAGTTTGTTCAGTGTTCAGGAGATAAGGCTTAGGGGAGTGTCCTGGTTTGAGGTAAAACAGGACCAATTTTGTTCAGTAACTTTACTTTTTAGCTAGGCCTCTTCTAACTGCTGAAATTAACAGCATGTTGTGCAGAAAACTGTTCGCTCTCGGAGTGATAAGACCCATGTTTATAGTTGATGCCCAAGGAATGGGATGCAGAGAGGCTCTTGCTTATACTTATTGCTATAACAACCAAGGCCAGCCAACTTTGTTACTTGCCCCATTGGAGGGTCGGAAGCGGAAAAGCATAGAGGGGTCACACCTGCGGGGAGGAGCGGACAGGACAGGTGACCCAAACCTGACCAACGAGGTATTCCATCCCATCTGCCTCATGCTCAGTATAAAAGCTGAGGGATCAAAGGGTCAGCCTCTCTTTCTTCAATGGCTGGCGTCCTGGGAGGACTCTGTCTGTTCGTCTGCCTTTGATCCCGATCCTGAATTCAGATCCGGAATCCAGTTCCCGTCCATCACTGAGTCCAGTCTGGGACTTCCCCAGCGCCTGCTGGTGACGTGATTGTCATCCTGGGAGCTTGATACGGTTTTGTATATATTTCATTATTTATTTTCTTTTTATTATTTTATTATCAATATTTCATTAAAATAGTTTAGTTCCTTCTAAACTCTTAAGTCTCTTTTTCTCTCTCTTTCTTGCCTCCCGAGCAGAGCAAGAGAGAGAGAGCATCTGTTGTTCCACCGGATTGGGCCAATCTGGCCCAAACCTCGACAGGGAGATATTAATGAAGTTTTATGCATAGGACAGAGACAGGCTCTTCTTAGAGGTATACAGTGATAGACAAGAAGCTCTGGACACAAATTGCAATGAGAGAAACTATGGTACCAGGAAAAATAAAGTATATATTAGGATAAAGTTTTTCACCACTAAAATAATAAAAAAACTGGGACAAGTTGCCCAGAGAGGTTGAGATGGACTCTTCATCCCTGAAGAGATTTATACTCTACTTGCCAAAATTCTTAATAACTTGATCTAGTTGGTGGTGCTTGGAGCGAGGTCTTGGACTAGATGACTTCCAGAAATTGTTTCTACGTGTTTCTATGATTCTGAGATACATTAACTTAGGTGTCTAAATTAGGAAAACAGCTTCCCTGTACAGTGCCTTGAAAAGCCAGGCATCTCTGGAGGGCTTAAGAGAAGTGGAATATAGATGCCCCAAATGGCTTTCTGAAGGATTAAGTGTCTCTTCAGGGATAATAAAAGAAGACTGGGAAAAGTATTGCTCTAATTTAGGAACATAGATTTTCCTGTGATTACTAAGGCAAGTATGGTGTGCAAAAGACTTTTTTAGACTAGTTTCCAACTCTTAGTATTTGTGCGTGTCCATTCTTTAAGAGCTTCAACTGGTATGAATATAGCAACTGCATCAGTGAGTGAGACAGTGAATGAAATATGGAAGGCATACAGAGTATAGAACATACGATACAGAGTAGAGGAAGCAGACTGTAAGGGGGATCATTGGATTTTAGAATCTCGTTTTCTCTGGCTGCCTAAGGCTTGGTATGGAACTTGTCACATTCACCAAAAAAATCATGGATAGTACACATTTTTTCTCTTACCAGGTAGGTAAATCACCAGAGGAAAAACCATCATCTTTTTCTTTTTTCCATTCCAAAACACTGTCTGTATCACAGGTTATTGATTGTTCATTTTGGTTTATATTTTGGTAAGAATATTCTATTGAGGTAGAAATGAAGTTTAAAACAGGCAGAATCAGAATCAGAAAAGGGCAACAAATGTATTGTTTAAGTTCTGCCCACCATAATTTCTGTCTATGCTCTGACATAAAGAGTCCTAGCCATGCTTTGCAAAAGTATTTCAAACCAATACAAGAAATGTTATGTATACATGGTCTAATTAACAGATTAAACTTCCTGACACAAAATGAGAGTAACCATAAAAATGATGCAGAGGTTTAAGAAATGAGAGACCATAAAAAGAAAGAAGACCATATAAAACCTCCCAAACCACGACACCCCTGAAGAATACCCTCTTGGGTTTTGCTTGCTCACATAAATTACAATTAGAGACGGAGTAGCTATTCCCTCCTATGGAACACAGAACTGAACCACTGTTCGGTATGGTGCCACATAGTGAGAGAGAAAAGTGCTGACCTGACATATGCCAACAGGTGACATTTGATTAACTGGATCTACAGCATAATTTTATCCTTTAGTCTCCAGCATTCCAAACACCTTCCTTTTCCTTGGACTTTCCCGATTTCCCGGAATGAACCAGGATAATTTATTTTAACTGAACTGAAGAAGTATTGAGATTTCAGGTGTTTAGTATGCTTTGAGCTGTACAACATATCTTCTGCAACAGAATTCCAGTAAGGATCTGATTTCAAGAAACTTGGGTCATATCACAGTAGGCAGTCACATTTGCAAGCTAACAAAAGCAAAATGAGATGAACAAAGTAAACTAAAATTAGTAACAGCATGTTTCTTGCCTGTGGCAACATATATAATAAGTAATGGATGATGACAGATGACTGCTAATTTTTCCTCTTACTTCTACTAATAACGCAAATAAAAACATTTTATCAGTAACACTGAACCTCTCCCTGTCTGTGTGTGGGCTAGGAAACACAGAATTTTAACCCACAAATTTATTTTTTTTTCTTTTTCTCCAAGGTGTAGAGCAAAACTAGTGACAGAAACATACTGCTCCCTTGCAGAGCTGCTCTAAATGTACAGCAAAGAGTGTAGAGTGCAGTCAGGGGCTAGAACGAGGCAGCTGGCTCAATGGAGATGAGGAGATACAATATGTATTTCTCACAGGAAAGGCTCTTCCACAGGTACCAGATGCTCTGCTTTCATTGGAAGAAACCCATGCTGGAACCTCGCCCATTTCATGAGTTTTCGTCCCTTTCCTCAATGAAAACGCTGTTGAGATCATCAATTTCATAAAAAAGCAGAAGATACTGATGAAACACTTTTTCATACAATTAAGAGTTAATTGGACTAATTTGAACGAAGTGAACAACAATATAGTCTTTATTTCCTCTTATTAGCAAAAGTGGAAAGTAAATCAGGAATTGTTCCTTATTGGTTAATAGAGAAGAAAAGACATTCAGACCCCACCTATTCAGTGAAGTTCCTACAAGAATAATCTGTATATAACTTGTTTGTGTTTTTATCTTAATAAATGTATACCCTCAGAAATAGTTGTCTGTAATTCCTACCGTTTTTCCTATCATTTTCCACCATAGTTTCAGTGAGATTATTAAGGAAAGTAGCGAGACTATTAAGGAAAGAAACTAGCAAGGAAAGTAGCGAGAATACCTACTTGGATTCGGTTGGAACAGACTGCACACTTCATGGGTGTCTGTTATGCAAGAATCAAAATCCAAGTATTCAATGCAGCCAAACATTCTATGTTTCAAATTCTTTAAATGTATTGTATAAATGGGCTAGTGAAAATTGAATAATTTTAGTATTTCTGATGCAATCTTCTCAGTGCATAACGACTTCTTCAGCTCTATATTTAGATCTCCATCCATAAAATTCTACTCGAGAATGTCTCAGACTGAAAGTTTTTGGTTTGGGGAGTAAGATACATTTCTTGGGTTTTATTTAGTGTTTTGTCACATTGCTTTTTATAAACTAGAAAAAACTGTAAAAGCAAATCATAGAATTAAGATTAGATAAAGAGCTAATTACAAGAATGCAGTGTTTCAGAAAAATCTCTACGACTATGGAGTTGTCACCAGAATAAGAATATTGCTGTTTGATAGCGTATACATAGTTTCCTCAATTTTTAAAGTTGGCTATCTAATTCTCACCTAGCACAGGTGTTACAAAGCCATATTACTACTGCTGATTACAATGGATACATCTAAAGTAGGAAAAGGAAAAGGACCAGAATACAGATCTGAACATGAATACAAAATTGTCCATAGAGTTTAATTGTAAGGACAACTCTTTGGCTGTGACCCAAATTAGCTGGCACTCTGTCAAAAATGCTCAGATTTTGTCTGGGTAGAATATGACTGGTGAAAAACCACTCCCTATAGGCTGTTTGGATGCAGCCACACAGGCATTTTTTTGATAGTTCTGAAAAAATGGTGAGCTATATGAACAAAAGTTGTTTTTATTTTGGTCAGGGCTCAAAAAATAGTCTTTGACCTACTTTATTTATCAGAATTAATGGACAATAACACCTTTAGAGAGAGTGATAGAAAACTTCCAACAGAAAAAAAGAAAAAAAGTACTTATGAAGTTAGGTTAGTCTTCTCATATTTATGTACTTTGAATAACATCATGTCTTTGATATGCCATTCATCTGGTCTTTGGTTAGGGGAAATTTTATTCATGCTCCTTCATAGAAATTAAAGACATTGAAGTACTATGTATGTGTTATTACAATATTATTTTTTAACTGTTTCTATAGCACTCCACTATCACTTCCTTCTGCTTTCTGATCCTGTTCTTATACCCTAGAAATTAGTAGAGAATACTATTCTGTCTGCAGGATTAAAGCAGTTTTCGGTCTGGCACTCTAAAGCTCCCCTTCAGGCCAAGGAAAGAATTAAATCTAAATCTTTTTCTGCCTGGGTGTTTTAGCCACTAATGTAATTTATTTAAAATAGTACACAATAGCACCCACAGCTTTTCTTCTGCCTGTGCTGTTTTCTATAAAGCAGCTTCTACTGCAAGAAAAGTGTACTATTACTTGCATTAGGCATGCTTTGAGCACACACACAGCAAATAGGGCACTTCAAAGCCCTTTGTACTTCAACCCCAGTCACAAGTAATTGTAAGGTAGGTGCTAGACTCCATGCAATTTGGATGGCCTTAAACTGTGCAAAAAAACACAACAGGAAGCACATAAAATAGGAATCACATAAAGTAGGAGCCTTTAAATCTAACTTCAGCCACCTAAAATTTAGGCAAGCAGTCTTAAAAAAATAATCTGGAATTCCTTTAGAGTCTTAGATACCTGTCTTAGAAGAAGTTGACTTGGTGACCAGCTGAGAAAAATGTGTAACTACTAGAGTGTTAAAATGAAATTATATCAATCTTATTGTTAGAAAACAAACTCAGAGGAGTATCTAGTAGATCCAGATGTACTAGGTTGTTCTTGGGTTATGGTTTTGCACTCAGTCTTTCAGTTCTTTCCAAAGCCTGCTTTGTTTGTTTAGTACCACTAAGTAAAAGACAAACATATAGAAGTGCTTACGGAATTAGATATTTGAAGGTTCCTCACCCTTTTTGTACAAAAGCTAGTTGTTAGCTTTCTACATCAAGTAGGAAATTCAGGTTTGTCCTCAGAGTATTTGAAGCTACAGCTTTCATGATGAAAGACACTTGAGCTGCTTTGTGTGATCTGTTCCTCTGTACAGAAGGAAATGAGATTCCAAGAGCAAGATGAAAACCAAGACAGAAATGAATTATGTCGATGGCTAGGACATACCATCTGTGAGTATGGGACTCAGGTCTGTAATTATTTCTAATTTTTCTTTGGTGATTGTTTAATACAAATATGTAAGCAATCCAGAAAATAGAAACCAGGACCCACTTGTCTTGGCTGAGAGTTCTACAGATAGACTTTGCATTCTTTATGATTACTTTCTCTAACCTCTTGATTCTTACATTATTTATTTGACAGTAGTTTGACAGGAAAGGTGGAGAATTCATCCAGATCCTTCAGCCTGATGAGAGTAATTTACAAATTAGTGCTGAGAATTTCTATTATCTTTAAATTTTTTTATTATTATTATTCTTGCAGCCTGCAGACTGGCAGCCTCTAGACTCTTATTCAGCTCCAACCATGCATTGTTTTAGAGGAAAGTGATTATGGTAATGGTATTAAACATTGTTTGGAGCGTGTTAGGTATACCGAGAACACAGTAAAAGCACCAAAAGTTAGGAAAAACGTACTACTGCCTAACTTGTGAAACTTTAAGAGGCTTAGCTATGGAATGGGTTCCGAGATGCTTAGCTCTATTCAAATGGCAGCACCTTGGGCATGACCTGTAGCAGAAAATTAAGCACCATAGGCAAGTTTATAGGTGAAAGTTGGGTTCCTATGGACCATAGAGGAATGGTTAAGAGGTTAACTTGGGTTCTGTGATTGCACCCTTGGCTTTAAGTGTATTAAGCCTTAGTAAAATCTAGTGCAGGTATTTAGGTTTTTCACATAATATGTTACCTGGATCTTCATATTAAGCTGAACTATCTGTCTTTTAAATTTGCATACAGCTCTGATTCTGGACATTAGTTTTCCTGTATAGAGGGTTCATATATTTCAAAACATTAAAGAATGAAATTAATTAATGCTTTTAATTGACTCTTCAAAATGTTATTATTCTCTTTTTTAATGTTCCAGTAAAATAAGAATATATTAGGTACTTATACAGTAACTGGTGAATTAGTTTACATATGTTTCTTCTGATAACCTTTATAAGAGAACACTTGACATTTTAAATGATTTGTTCACACTGGAAACCTGAATGTGGCAAATGCCTGTAGATGTGTCAGCTAGCATAATTCTAAAAATAAATGAAAATAGATTTTAATGGCGAATTTGCAAACTGGATGGACTGGAAACTGTGGGTGCAGTTGAATGAAGAAACATAGGCCAACCAAACTGAATATTCTCATTCATAATACTTGAAGAAAAAAATGGACTCCTTAACATTTATTTACAATATTGTTTTGAAGAAATTATATTATTTGTGGGAAAAAAAAACCAAAACCACAACCAAAAAATAAATAAAAGAAAATAGTAAATGATCTTTCCAGGAAAAGGAAAGTGTGAGATACCATTTAGTCAAAAAATTGACTTATCTGGTTTGATATACATGCAAAACCTTATTTGCCATAAAAAAGCAAGAAACATTTGTATAGCTATTTAACGCATGGAATCAATGCATCTGTAAAACTGGGCAATCTATCTAATTTTTATTTCTATAAACTTCAGGGCTCAAGTGAGATTTTCAGCAAAGTGTGCTTTTATCATGAAATTTTACTGTTTTATTACTTTCAATTTTAATCAATGCTGTAAAAACCGCAAAAACTGCAAAAAAGTCAAGTACTGAAAGTATTGAGACTTTAAATATGTATTCTTAGTGCTTCTATACAACCACAGTATACAGAATTCGTAGAATTTTTATGCAGTTTTATAAAGATATTTACAGTCTATCACTTTGTTCTTTTACTACTTTCAATGGTAAATTTATTCTTAAGTAATTGTTCATTTCTCAGCTCACTTCCATGCACAAGTTAATTAACAAAAAAATGTTATACCAATTCCACCTTGTTTTTGGATAGCAAGTGCTGTCTTGTCTTTGTGTGAAAACACGTGATCTTGTATTTTCACCTGGGAGTTGGTTTTTTTTTAATTTTATAATGCAATAATCGTATTCATTTTAGACAGCAATGGAAAGTGTAAATATAATAGTGGTACACCTTCTCAGAGTCTGAAAAATATTACGTCTTACTTTCTCAAGATAGCTTGCATGGAAAACACCTTTACTGTACTGCTTTCTGTACAACTGCTATTTCAGAGAAAAATATTTGTCATCATACTGAAGAAAGAACTATTTATTTTGTGCTATTCTTTTTTTTGATGGTGGCTTTGTTGGAAATTAATCACAACCAAGCTTTCATCCAAGTGTTTGATCAATGCCCCATCTACAGTTCTGAGGGGATTTCTTTCTCTTTGCATTTGTGTCTGTGACGGTGTCTGTGTAGGTGCGTATACCTGTAATATTACCAAATGTTAACCCACCAATTTAGCTGGATAATATTCCCAATATAACACTGCACCTGAAATTTAAGGTGCAAGTATTAGATCCTTCCAGTAACCAATGCATTGTCATCTGTAAACTAAAAAATAACTCCTTAGCATTTAAAATTACTTACATAGTGTCAATACATCTCTAAAAGGGAATCTAACTGAATTTTTTGTTCTGCAAACTTCAGGACTCAGGTTGGATTTTCCAGTGAAGTGTGTTTTCCCATCAAGGAATTTGCCTGCTCTGTAACTCTTCAACTTTAACACCATCTGTACAACTTCTGAGTACTGAAACAATCCTGTCATTATGTCTTCATAGCACAGAGCAATAGCAGGAAGAATCTTATGATTTTTGAGATTGCATTTGTTATTACAGTCAACAAGAAAACCTCAAAAAAGTAACCTCACAGCCTATTTTAATTTCTGAAACTCTTATGTCTTTCAACCTGCTTTGAGCTTGACAGTAATGGAAGCCTCTGTCTTCAATGTGCCACCCCAAAAATTCACGTGAGGCTGATTTGTGTTCCTATTGTTGAATTAACTAAATGAATCTTAATATCTTCTATCTTCTTCTGATACTGCCTGCATTTAGACAAACTCCATCATATGAAACTCTCATTAATAGCCTACTCAGTATGGGTAACTGATATGCATCTATATACTGATAGACTTGCATTTCATACTGTTTCCCAATTGCCAGAGACCGGCACTTCAGAACAGGGCTGATCACAGAAGACATCACAGAGGAAGTTAAGTGAACAAACCTATTTCATAAAATAATTTATGGTATGAAAAATAATTTTTGTGACATTTGTTACTTGCTTTCTAAAAACAAATGGAAAGAGAGAGGAAAAAATGGACAAACCTCCCTAAAAACTATTCTCTGGAGTGGTTTCTTGTCCACCTCTATAGATGTTCTACTCACTTTATCCTTTTGTCTTTTTTCTGTGAACAGCTGTGCTTTTAAATCACTCCTGAATCTTTGCCAAGGAACAACTTTCAAAGGTATCGTGTTATTTATTTAATGATTTTGGAAGCTCTTCTCAGCCTTTTCTGGAACTGTAGCTTCCTTCTGAACTCCTAGACTACAAATTAATCGATAAAGGTAATGTAAGTCACTTGTCATTCTTTTTATTCTTTTCTTTCTTTGAAAACTGCATCTCAACCACCTCACCTTTGCATTGCCCAGCTCAAGATGTCTCAGTGATGCAGTGTGCACTGTGCAATGCCCAGCTTTTTTGTTCATATAGTTGTAACTAAGAGCTATACACTCTTGTCTAATTGACATTTAAGGAAGGTTTTTAAAATCCCACTGCAGAAAGATAATCATACAGGCCCCATTTCCTCTTTCCTTCTAAAAGTATGTTATGCGGCACACCTCTTTCCTTTCTACAATCTGATTTTTTCAAATGTCTATGACTTCTGTTCCAAACGGAGGTGTGAGATAAATTATAGTCTGAGTTACACTGAGCTAAGTACAGAACAATTTACAAAAATAAAATCTATATAATTATTTTAAATTATCAGGTTAGCTGAGATCTCACACGAGATGATAAACAAGAAGCAAATATTGTCTGAAGGACCATTCAGTATTTTATAAATACATACAATGTGAGCTTTAAATAACTAACTTAAGTAACAAATAGAAATAAATGTAGAGAGTAAAAATTAGCTCTATATATTGAATTCAATTTTTTTTAACTCTTTTTTCCAAGCCCTAATCAAAGTCTTAACCTTTTTTTTAAACTTTGGGCATATAGTCATAACTCATAGGGAACATCCTCTTTTGTATTCTATTATGCTATATGGAAGTGCATGCAATTGCACTTTAGTATAATGCAATAGCATTTTAGTTGCCATGTCCAAGAGCTCTGCCTCTGTGTTTGAGTAACAATGTAGTAAAGTAATAGCATAAAATAATTGCTGTCTTTTTAAAACTGAGTATGAACGGACAAGACAGTTCATGTAGTATTTTCAATCATTCTTCAAAGCTTGGCATTTTTGGAGGTGGAGGGTCTTGATAAAACATGATTTTAGACAAGGAGTTAGGGTTCTAGCACCATTTAGGAAAATGAACACATAACTTTCAGTATGTACCTCTGCTGTTTCAGTGGGACTTAAGTGTTTGCTTAAATACAGTAAGAATCTGCAACCGTGTTCTAACTTTGATTTGAAATGTCACCATCTAGAATATCAAGAGGAAATAAGTAGAAGTAACATTTCTAGTTCTACATATGGCAGTATATTTTAAATGTATAATGCATTTTGTTTTTTCATTGAGCTCACAGTAAACAGAAGAAAAATAGCTGTAACTCTTCTAGTCTATTAAGCTGAAATATGAAAATTGTCACTTGTTAAATAAAACTTGGTAATCTGTTTAAAACTACTATGCAGTCATACAAGTTTGCATTTTTAATGAATAAAAAGGTGTCCAAAAGAAACCACGTACAACTATGTCATATTTCCAGAAGACTAATTTTCCACAAGTCTCTCTAGGAATCATTAAAAAGACTTACATCAAAAAGATATTGTCCAGATGTCCTTGGAAGTGCATTTGTGTGGGAGATGAAAACAAACTTGACAGTAAATACCAATAGTTTCTTGAAAGCTATTCTTCTTTCTCTTTCTAAGGGATTGGCAGCTATAGAGCTGAAAAAAACCCCAAAATCTTAATATAATGTGTTTTGCTATTTGATTATGTTCTGATGAAAAATGGAAGGAGGAACTTTCACTTTTTTTCCCTGTCAGAATGAAAATTTCATTACAGATAACAAAACATTGCGTGTCTATTTACCTCTAATATGAAGAGAACTCATTCAATCTTCTTTTCTGAGAAGTCCATAGAATCTACTACATAGCCAGAAGTACCTGATAGTGTTACTTAAAAATGTTTTGTAATAAAAACCCAAAAAGACAGTAGTGATGTATATATAAATACTAGGGAACGTAATGTTGTGTTTTGACAGAAATGGCTGTAAAACCACAAATGCTTCCCATATGTTGCATGATGTATATTTAAATAGGGATACAGATAGACATGAAGCTTTATACTGTGCTGATGGTGCTCATTATCACAGTGGTGTCACTGGAATGTATGATGGATTTTGTTCACTATATTAATGGCTAAGGTTAATAAATGACAGTTTACAATCACAGCTATATTCTCTGTGTCTACATGCAACTTTGGTCTGGAAGGCATCGTATAAAGACTAAAAATAAAATAACCTAAAATAATAGTAGATGGAGGAAATACTACCTAGAGATTAATCTACTCACTCAATGTTCTTCTATTTAAAACCTAACTAATGGAAGGAAACAATTGTAAACTACAAACTGCTAAAGCTGCTAAATCATACTTTACTGATAAAACAGTGAACCAGACAGCAAGCAGCAAGTAAAATGAAAAAGGACTGCCCATCAACTGCTGATATACAGGATTAGTAATTAAGTGTAATTATGATTTAAGATGTTGTGTGGTCACCCAGAAGGAGTTTGTAGTTTGTGAACACAGCAATCCCATTACAAGCTTGGCAAATCCCTGTATATGCCCATTTCAGCAGTGATAACTGTCTGCAGAAGAATCTCTTCATTTTACCTTCCAGTAGAGGCAAAAGGTTAGGGGATTTACATTATCAACACATTTGTAACACTGATAAATATGAGTGGGATAATATTAGATACACAGAGTGTGAAACTAAAAAAGGGGAAAAAACCTAAACCAAATCAAACTATATTAGAATGTAAATTCTTCAAACCAATCTTGAGTCATTGATATTGAGTCCTGGGCTAGTATTTTTATGTAAATCAGGTTTTTATATTATTATTAATATTTTTAAGATGACTTCTATCAAATTGTTGAAAACTGTGGAGGAAGAAAATTAAGACAATGAAATGAAATGGAATTAAATGGGAGCAGAATACTTATCAGGAAGAAGTAAGATTACACAGCTCTTTGATAAGAGTCTCCTTACAGAATATTGTGTTCCAATCTGTTACTATTGACTCTTTTACTTATTGCAGCACTTGAAATATCATGGAGAAGTTCAATAGAGCATATACCAGGGGTGCAAAACATGAACTGTACTTTGAATAGCCTATGTATTCTAGGGGAAGACAAATCATAAGAACCTTTAAAAATTTTTGTAGAATCTTCAGATAATAAAATGGTGCCAGTTGTAACTGTTATTTTTAAATATCAAAATGGAGGAAAATAGGATATGATTAAATTTGTATGATAAATAAATGTCAGAACAGGTTGTCTTTATCAATGTGGATGTATGAGTAGCTCAAATAAATGACTAAATTATTAATTATTCCTATTGCAGAATATAGTCTTACCATGATATGAAGTATTCTAGATGTGGAAACTACATTTCCATCTCCAATGCACTCAGTAGGAATACGATCAGTTTCTTTTCTTGTCTCTCTCTTTTTTAAAAATGGGTTTATTGAATGTTTTAATGTTTGAGGTAAATTTATAGCACAAGTGTGAGGTGATTTGATAGAGTGGAACAAATTGTGAAAGGTTACAATTATTATGACATTCCCTGGGACAATGGAAAAATGTTGAATGAGGAATGTCTTCCACACAAAGAAGACATAAGTTTTTCTGAAATTTAAACAAAGCAGCATTTTTCATATCTTTCATATTCAACGTTTCAATGTATATTAAAATCTTTCTTTATAAAACCACCTGTCTTCCATTATTTCATATGCTCCCTCCCTTTTGCCACTGTGCTTCGAGAGCAGTAGGATGTACAGTCTCACAGTCTCACAGACTTATGGGGTTTTATGATCCTTTTTTTCAGAATAAAGGGAATTAAATTCTAACATTATGTCTTCATCCAGACTTATACCATTTTCATCCACTTAGCTTATTTCTGTGAAATTAAGGGAATTCTAGAGTGAATGAGGAAGACTACAGTGCTAACAAACTTTTCTGCCTCTGCCAACCAGGATGTTGTGAGCAGAAGATTCCTTAACTGATGGATAGGGAAAAACCAGTGTTAAGGAAATTTCAGTCTTGCAAGATTTATAGACACATACATACAAAAGAGACAAGGTAAATGAACTTCACAATTAACCTGCAACATACTACAGGCTTTGCAAAGGTAAAGTACAAAGCTAACTTGCCCTATAAATTTATCTACAAATTTATGAAACCATAGCTCTCAGAGAAGGCTTCAGATTTCAGAACTGTATATTCAAAGTAATATGCAGAATGCTTTAATAAGAAAATTGCATTAATAGGACAGTTATGTTAATTGAGTTGTTTTTATCAGGAGGAAAAATGTAATAGAACCGAGGAGTTGATTGAAATATGCTCTGATAACAAGGTGTGTTCTTTTGTATTTTAAAGGAACACTCTGAGAAGCACAATAGATGAATTTTTCTGATTCAGATACTGTGATGTGAGAGGAAGCTGAATATGTTTTTTAATATATTATTGCCTAGAACGCTGGTATGCCAGTGTAAAATTGTCCTAACTTGCTTTTTTCTCTCATAGGTCCAAGAACATTTCTCTGTTTTATAGTTACAGAGGTTTCCTGGATAATGGCTCCAATAAGGAGAGAGAGGAGTATGAAAGAGTTCCCCAGTGCGTGTGAGGAAAATGATCATAACTATTTTGGGATGAGTGATCATATGAAAACTCTAAGGTTGTTTAGATGAGAACATTTGAAAATAGAGTAATTGTTCAAGACAAGTAGGTGATAATGTGTTTTTTGCTTATTTTTCACATATGATTTTTTTTCTGTGGTAGGATTGCATTCAAGATTGATATCTCAATGCAGGTATGTATGTGGGAGCTACGTATTTAAGCTCCTATTATGGACAATGGCAATGTAGTCAATAAAGTCATTGGACCCTGGAGAAACTCAGGTCACATATAGTACACACCTTGGTTGCATCCTTGCAACCTTAATATTTTCATTGTAAGGAGCATTTGCTTTGGTTAGAGTCTTATCTAGTACCATGTCTAGAAAAAGCCATTAGCAGCTGAAATATCCTAGGTCTATTGCTTAAATGCATCTTTTGGTGTAGTTTCAGCCAAAAGGAATCAACTTTGTGAGCTCCAAAACCATGTTAGTATGCAAAATAAATTGCAGTATGTAGATACAGTTAGGAGACTTGCTGTTCTTTATGCAAACTAGAACATTAATGTAATTAACTTGTGTTGCCCATCATTGCAACTGTGGCACTGTTTTAATTTACTAGCCTACGGATATTTCTGTGCTTAATCACTGAAACAGTTTCCTGCAATTTGCTGTGTTGACCAAAATCAGGATTCGGTCATCTAAACACAGACTTTTAAAGATATTCAAGACACTCTACTGTTTCTTGTCCAATCTCTAGTTGCTTCAAAACAGTGTGGCTTCTCCATAAAAGTCTTGTGTCATATTTACCTATTCCAGAACTCTAGTACCAATGGGTCCCACTACAGCCTAAGCAATATAGATATGAGGATAAAACTCCCCTTTTTTAATCTGCTTTCCGAGGAAATTTAGTAGCTATTCTCTGAGTTACAGCTGGTTGTTTATATTAGGAGTTTGAAAACAGCAAAATACATAAAATATTCCTTATATCTTGGTATCATTACTTCCAGGGAGGTGAAAAAACAAATTGCATTTTTTCTAGTAAAAATGAGATGTGCCATTGGTTTGTCATTGATCACTCCATTAGCTAGAGGGTCTTCAGAGCTTTACATGCCAACTCTACTGATACCATATAAATACAAAATACAACAATTATTTGCAACTATATAATTTTTTGTGAAAAAAATTACAGTAGTAATGTAATGAAAAATGACAGTCCTTTTACAAGGACATCTTACTATACAGTTTTCCACTAAACACTCTTGACCAAAAACACTTCAAAAGGTACCTCATTATGTAACGCACTAATGGCATTTCAGACTCTCAAAAATGTCAGGAACTTCAACTTTGAGTTCAGATGGGTTTTGAACTCAAGTGAAACAGGTTCCTCACAGCTTGTGATCATTAATTTGCAAGCTATTTGTCAGTTGCATGGTAAGCAGATGGAATCTACTCATCAGGGCGCAACTTAAATGTGAAACAAATAAAAAAAGAAAATTGAAAATTATGTCACCAAGCTGGCAGGACATCCAAATACTTCCAACCACGAGAATTAAAAAGAACTGATGTTGAAACAAACAAAAAAAAGGCAATATACAGAATGAAATAACTTTTTCTAATCTAGTTCCTAGCTTCATTTTGGGATCTCTTCCATAAAAAAATTCTAGCTGCTGACTTAGATTCAGGACAGGAAAAGAGCTTCAGTAATGAAAAATAGCTTAAAAGAGTTAATCCTTTAAAATACAACACATGTTCTAACTTTTTTTTCATACTATGGTGTCTTTTTAAGCTTGGTATTCTAAATCTGAATCAGCAGTGCAGTCTTCTGTGCATTCTCAACACTGGACAAAGGATGAACTGGCTTTATAAAATTAATTTAAACATACATGACTCTGAAACTACTGAGCTAGCTATGAAAACAGTTTCCCAGTCCCTCCCTGAATTGTGCCGATTTAAAATCTAAACCAGCATCATCTTTGATCCTATACTATTATGTAAACTGAATCATAACAAAGGCATTAATCCTTTCACTCTTCACACTTTTTTTATCAGCACTTAGCACCCTTCAGGACTGGTGTGTAGAAGCTGAAGTATTTACGTTGGTCACCTCTTTCTTGACATTTCCTGTTTGTAACTTGTTGTCTCTGATAAGAATAAGAGCAGATACCATAAAATATCAGAATATGTACTAATAAAGTTGTAATCAGGTAGATTTAGGGATTTCTTTTTTCTTTTTTTTGTCAAGTATAAATGTTTATATATATTCTGTGTATGCCTGCGTATGTAAGCACATGCGTATGTGACAACATGTCTCTGTGTGTGTATTTAGGTAATTTATACAGTCCTGAGGGCAGATTAGGCGTCAATCCTTCTGTTATCTGTCCTGCAATGTACCTTGGGTATTTTTTAAGAGAATATATATATATTAAACCCTACTTCCAGTGTGCTGTATCTCCTAAATTAAAATTTTTAGTCATATGATTTAAAGAAAAAAAAAATCCTAACAAGGTTTTGAGGTTTTTTTTCCAAATCTGTATTTTCTATTCATAATTCTAAACACCTGGCTAATTTAGATAGCATTGTATGACAATGGCAAGTTTTGATTTCAGGATGTCATTAAGATATTATACCTGAATTTAGTCACTCATCACAAATATAAAATGTAATTTTCATTAAAGTTAAAATCAGCTTTGGGATTTCATCTTTCATGATTGGTTGGAACTTTTACAAAGTTTATATGGGTGATGAAATTAGATCTAATTTATCCAGTTTGATCTATCTCCCCAATCACATTTACAAAGGAGGAATTATGTTAAATGAGTTACATAGATGAAGAAAAGAGAGGTCCCTTAAGAAATCCCCCTTGATGTATATAATTAAGTGTCTTGTTAGAGACAACTCTAGTGATTCTCTTCTGTTAAAACAATATTTTCTCCTAATTTATTCTAATTAAGCAGATTGTCATGAGGTCACTTATTTGGCTGTTCATCATTCTTTGAAGTTCTTTCTATGAACCAAACACAAAGCAGCAGAATTACTCCTGTCAAAACAGAGATTTTATACTTCAATATTGAATATATTGAAACTATTCTTTTCTATTTCCATTATTTCAGCAGAAAAAATCACTGAACTAGTCATGTCAAGTGGTGACTAATTTGGAAAATTAAGTATATTATACAGGAAGGAAAATCATGTCTGGCATAGGAAAGCCTCAGTAACAAAACAGGAGGAACTGTTGCACAAAACATCTCCTCCCAGGAGGACCTCTCCTCTCCAGGTTATCCTCACACCCCATCATCCTCAGCCCCCCAGCCCCAGGCACACAAAAGGCTGTGGTTTGTCAGGCAGTGACTGGGGGGAGGGATGTCACCCCTCTCTCGCGGGACCACCCCCAGAGCTGAAGCTGGAGCAGGGGAGGCAGCTGTCACTGGCCCAAGCACAGGGGCTAAACCAGCGACACCCAGCTCAGGCCACTGTGAGTTTGAGTCCCTGCACTGCTGGGTTAGCAAACAGTTGGACCTCCTCCTGCTGAGGGCAAAAATCATATTTACTGGGCTACAAGTGAAGTGTGGTGGATATTCCTGAAGACCTCAGGAAGCAAATTATGCACATTTGAAGGAAGGAACTTAAATTTAGGATAGTCATAGTTAGATAGACTTGTTTCCTATAAAACTTTTGGTTAACTTGCAACTGAAATGAACTGAAGTGGTAGAAGAAGGAATAGGAAAGGCAAGTTCAACTGAAAAAGAAAAACATTTTCTTCACTGATAATTTAAAGAGATTGAGAATCCTCAGTCTAGTTACATTGTTACTATTTCAGATTAATAATCTTCCTGTAAAATATGTAATTTCCAAATGGAATAAGTAATCTGAGGAGAAGTAAAAAATAAGTAATGAAGAAATGTGAATAAAACCATTCCCTGAAACTGTATATTATTTATCAGTAGTGTAGCTGTGTATAGGTTGCCTTCATCCAGCATTAATATCCTTGGTTTCTTGCTAAGGACTGAAATTGGCAAAAGAAATACCAGGTGTTCACACTGTGAATAAAATTAAATATTGTACATTGAAATGAAGGTTACAATGGCACAGACATATGACAGCAGGAGACTGGACTAATTTTTTTAATGTCAAATATTTTGTAATCTAGCTTTTGCAATGAAAATGCTAGTGCTTTATCAAACTGCTGATTGAAGAAGCAAAACCATCAGCAGTTTCCCAGATACCTTCTTGCTAATCTAATCAGAAAACACAAATTTCTCTTTCTCATCAAAATGCTTTCCCACTCAAATAGTAACTTCTAATCAAAAGAAAGGAGAGGTGGGGAGAGAGGGAAACAGAAGGTTAATATTCATATAGGAAATATATTATGGCAGAACATGTTTGATGTAGATCTGAAAGAAATCTTACCTACATCCATGAACAGTCCTCTTCCATCACTGACAGCATTTCATGTACTCCATTTAGTGATAATTTACTTAAGCTTCATTTTAAAAATAGTAAGGATTTTTTCCCACACTAATCCTGTAGGAACACCGTTTCTGAAACATACAGTGTTTTAAAATTTTCCTTTATTTTTCAGCCTAATGCAGACATGGTATTTTACTTTCATGCCTTCTTTTTCTTTAAATGGTTCTTTATTTCACTGATTGTTTTGAAGCATGTATATAGGGTGTGGAAACTGAATATTTGCAAATATATCTCTTTATATATATGAGGTAATCAGAGATTACTGTGGTGGGAGTGCTTTGAACACTGACAAGTGAGGCTGGTTTTAAACTTCAAACTTTAAGTTCATTCATTAACAGTGCATTCTCTGCTCATGGTTAGTTTTTGCACAATATGAATCATCATCACTACATACACAAAACTGTTAATAATTTATATCTGAAATCAGCTGTTAGTATACAGTACCACGGAGCTGATACTATATAGTTAGTGCGATGGCTGCACTCTTTGGTGGTTCTTAGTTGCTGAAGTCAAAGTGAGAAATCTTCACTTGAGAAATCTTCGACAAGTAGGTTGTCTTCTTTTCCTCCATCTGTCCTCTTCACGCATGATGTTTTGTGCTCCTTGTCCCCCTGTCAAAAGGGAGAGCTTAGTTGTTCTAAAAAGGGAGATTTCAGCTGCTTCTCCTTTTGGGTTCTGCCAGTCACTTTTCTGTTGCATTCATCAGGATGTTCTCCCTATTTGCAGTCTCATTGGTTTTTTTGTTATTCTTATCCTGTTCCTTATCTTGAACTTTTTGCTGCTTGGATAACTTTATGTGCAAGTACACATCCTTGTTTGCTCTGGCTGTTCATGGCCAGATTAGTGGTGTTCTTCAGCTATAATGGTGTACTTCAGCCAATCTATTAGGCCTCTCAATAGAGCTTAATCATAGAAAATTATTTAAATATTATTGGATGTCATCATGATCAAATAGATTATTCAACTCTGTCCAAGAATTATTTGTTAGCAGACAATATCTCTTGTTGAATTAGACCGAAGGTTCATCATGCTCGTATATAGACTCCTAGAGCGATGAAAGCTAGGTGTATGGAGAACAGTATTAGAAAAGGGCAAGCCTTTCTTCTGAAGGTCTAATTCAACTTCCAGTCATCTGTAGATCAGGGAGTTTCTTAGTCAGATGTAGTATCTATATGTTCACTGTCACACAATAGATTTATTTTCTATGAATTTCTCTTCCATCCCTGGAGCCCTACTTTGACCACCCACACAACATGCTGTAACACTGAATTCCACAGCTTACCTAGACATTATGTGAGGTTTCCTCTGCCTCAGCTTTTTGTTTTCTTTCTACTTTAGTCTCCTTAGGTATAGGTAAGGTAGCCAATCCCTCCACTCTAGTGACTGTAGCGGTTTTTTTATGTCCTTGTTAGTGATTACCATTAAAAGTTATTAATTCTGAGCTGCTCCCTAATTTTTACTGATACTTGTTAGTCTCACTGATGAATTGTCTGTGAAGAGTTGGAGCAATTCATTACACTGCAGAATGAAAAAGCTGAAATCAAGGGGAAACACAGGACAAATGCACTTTTAGTCAAAGAAAATTTACACTTTGAAACACTTATTCACATGGAAAAACATTCAAACAGTAGTAGTTGATTTGATTATATAAATTTATCTCATGAACCTACTCTGTGTTCTAGTTGATAGAGGGATTCAAATGATCATTCTTAAAAAGGAGCACACCATTTTTTAAATACGCTAGTTTTTAGGAGGTGTTTTAGGAGGTGAAGTGACAAAGTTTTGAAATAATTTTTGTCAAAGTGACAGCTATACTGTTAATTTCTCATCTTATGATCTTCTAATGTATACATATCAACTAATGCATTATTCTTTTTGTTTCTGTGTTTATATTTTTTCCTTGTTGGTTCAATGAAATTCATTATGAAAATAATTTGTAGAGTGGAAGTGAGCTTCAAGTCTGTTTTTAGGGCTGGCATTTCCTGGTTGATAGTGAAAAAGTGTTTCATAATTTTGTTGGTGATGGTATTTGTTAAAATACCATATTTGGTATTTTATTTTTTTTCTAACCAAGGAGATAAAATTGGTGTTTCTTTATGCTCTCAGTACATCTTTTCTAAAAGACATTAAACGTTCAAGGAGATCTGAACTGTCACAAAAATAGTGTTAGGGGCTATAGATAGAGAGGCAGCAGTTTGTGTATAGCTTCAAAGTAAGAAAAAAAGCTACTTTTGAAAGCAGTCCATTCCAGACTACTGACTGCAATTTAGCAGTTCTTTCTAGATAGCTCTGCTGATCTGGGACCTGACCTAATACTCATAAAGGTTAGTTGCAGTTTGTCCGTGTAGACATTAGATGGGTTCTGTTAGGATACTTTGCTGTGGAAGAAAGCATTAAGATTGAAACCGGGCATCTCTGATAAACTGCTAAGCAAATACTGGGTACGTTATAGACTAGATGGAAAGAGAAAGATACAATCAAAACCAGCAGTAAGGAAAGGTTGGGAAGAAAGATAGCTCTAGAAAATCATGGAGGCATGCTGTAGGGCATAGGGGAATTGATTCTATTGATTTTTACCTTGTGCACTATAACTTTTGATCACAGGTAGGTGGTATTTCCCAATTTGGAGTGAACCACTTGCTGTCTTCTTTTTTTTTTTTTTTTTTTTTCATGAACGTAAGGTATTATCATATCATGACAGTAGCAGGTGATTCCTTACTAATTAATGTCTGTCATATTTTGTTGAGTGAATTGGACACTGGAACCAAGATCAGCACTGTGTAAGTTGTCCCAAAATGCTCTGTAAACTTTCTTAATTAAATGGCATTCTGCTATCATCAGTAAACTGTATTGACTGAAGCTCAGAACAGAAAAAATTTTAGAACGCAGACTCTATGAATTCACATTTAGCAATTTAACACGGCTTTGCTGAAGCCACTATCATTTTACTTTAAGCTACAAGTTCAAGGTGTGAGATTCTCACACAGATAGGAATGTTGTACGCTTACGCTGTTTTTGATGGGATTCAGCTCACAGGTTCTATAAAGTATGCACCCTAATTCCAGGATTATTGTGGAATGAATCAGATTTAAAGGGGAGGAAAACCTATTTCTGATAAATAGATTCCAATTAACATGTATGAATTAATGACTCAGAGAGTGGAAGAATGAGTAACATGCTCTTGCACTCACTTTAAATGCTTCAAATGGAGACATCAGGTAAATTCAAGTCTTCAAGGGCTGTGTAAGTACTTCAGCATTGGATGTTATGTGACAGGAATGACTAATCCCTGGATTCCAACATAATGAACTGTAAGATGCTCAACTCCATGAAGTCTGAGATGTTCTTGACAGGTAAGCAATCGAAACTTAATTTCTCAGAAAACTGCAGGTGAAAGAAAGTGTAGGTCCCTCTTTTGGGGTCTATGTTTTTGGTTTTTTGTTTTTGTATTTGTGATTTTGTTGTTGTTGATTTGTTTTTTGCTTGTTTTTTTTGGTTGGTTGATTTGTTTTGTTTTTAACTGATTTTGTCTGCTTTTAGAAGTAATTGAGATTATATGATAAACCTTACTAGACAATTTCTTCACTGGATTAGTCTTCAGAGTATTTCATTCCTACCTAAGGTAGAATTTTGGAAATCTTCAAGTATTCCATGTACATATAATTCAAAAACGGTGGGGTTTTTTGTAAAATAAATATATCACATCATCTTTGTTTCAGCATTTGATGTGATTACACAGTCTGAATGGTGTAATAGAAAAAAATTAATGTCTCTTACTTTGTATTTCCTCACATTTGAGTAACTAAACCAATAAGAACTTTCCAAAGGTTTCCAAAGGTTGCCTTTCCAAAAAAGGTTCATTATATAATAATTCAATATACTATTGTTATTTTTATGGAATTATTTATCTTTCTCAACCGAAGAAAATGTTTGACATGTTAGTAAGAAAGGACAGAGAAACTTCAGCAATTAAAGGTGAATCATCAGGAGATGCCTGTTCTCTAGAGTACCACAAACCATAACAGTGTGTCACCACCAAATGAAAGAGTAGGTGATGTCTAATGGCATACAAAGAAGTCATTATTACCACCCACTGTTGCCTCTAATGTACCACAGAGGTGTTTATAAAACAGCTATGTTAACCTTATGTCATTTGTATTGAAACATACAATGACTACTACAATTCAAACACTTGCCTATAGTAGTTAAGACAAGGGAATACAAGTCATGGGGGATTTACTGAAATTGAAAAAAGGGCTTACTTTTGTTAAAACAGGAGAAGATTAATTCAAGTGTAAGATCATTATTTTCCAAGGAACCTTAAAAACAACCCCTAGTGAACAATAGACGGAATCGCTACTATTAATATTTCTTTTTCTGAATCAGATATACATATGAAATAAATATTCAACATTATTTACTTATTTAAATATAGATATAAATAATATAAATAGAGATACTTTTAAAAATATATACATAAATTCAAAAAACAGAGCTGTTAGTGACACAGTCTCCATCAGAGATAATGAATGATTTCCATTACTTGAGAAGCTTATGAACTGCATGTTTGCACTGTGCACTAATATGTGTTGATATGGCATGAAAGATCTTCAGGATGGTGAACACACTAAAATGATGACTTTCTGAGTAAAAGAATAAGTATTCATTTAGAAGCTTTGCAACACATTTATTTTAAAATAAAAGCATTTGTCCTCTTCAGTTATGTCAAAAGAAAAAAGTAAGTGTGTTCTCTGTCCAGAAAGAGGACAGAGAAAGATGTTTGGGCACAGAAGAGTTTTTAAACTTATTAATGTTTAAATATACTTCTCTTTCCATTAATCATTGCACTGTGATCCCACTGCTCTTCATTTGTTTTTTTTTAAGATCTCCCTTTCTGTGCTAAAACCTTAGGCAGCGTTAGATATCTTTTTTGGAAAGGACCAGGTACCAAAAAGCCATTGCAGTTGTTTACCAAATTTAATAACCCTAACTCTCTATATTAATTTCAGTTTATGTTTCAGCCCAGTATCTACAAGCATGAGAACTTTCTTAATAGTCTAATTATTCATAACTGAACCCTGATATTATTTGCAATAAAAAAAATCTCAAGATATCATGACACTGACATTAAAATTGTGAAAACTTGAAACACTTACATCCTTTTATAGGAACTTCTCTAAGTTGCATGTATTCCCTTGCAGGGGTGATACTTATGCCATATGTAGGTGATTTTTGACCACTACAGAAAAGTCAGAAACATTAAAAACTTGAAGTGTACCACCTTTGTTTAGTGGCAATTCTCCCCTCTTTAAAGAGGATGCTACATCTACATTCTCCAGGGTCAGAACAGGATATCATGATGATCATCTCTATATAAAGACACAAAGCTCAACCTGGGTAGGGTATAAAGAGGCTAAAAGGGTGATAAGAGCCTGAAGTCTGACGCTAGGCTTCAGGAACTCAAAGCATGTACAATATGATTCACACAGTTCTGGCTTCTTGCATGAGTCTTGGCCATCCCTCCGGGCTATCCCCTGGACGGTACCATTGCCCAACCCACATTCAGCTTTCTATGCTGAAGGCTACCTTCCATGCCCAAATCCAGTGTTTGATCCTACCGTAAGAATCGTGGTGGATTCCTGACAAGACTCTTTTCCTTATGGGTTGAAAGTGGCAAAATACCCCTTCCAGCTGAATAAGTAATCACTTCAAGAAAAATCGGCTCTTATCTTCAAGGAGATTCATGGCCTAGACCTAAAATTTCTCAGAGGTCTTAAAAAGCTTTAAAATGAAGATTTTCATTAGCAGCTGATTTATTAAACATTACAGAGATAATTATCAAGGTTTAAACTAATCTTACAGATGTCAGACTTGAAAAAAGTCTGCCCTGCCCTGCCCTGCCCTTCATTTCCTTCCCTCCCTAAAGACCACCTTATAATTAAACACAATATCATTATGTGTCTGTGTACGTAAGAAATTGCAGTTGTACCACTAGCCTTAACTTTGGTATTTACCAACTTTAACTGTTGACTTTTCAACCTTAATATTGCTTTTCTGTACTCATTCATATGTTGGATATATGGTTTTATGGGTAAGACAGCTTTAATTGTTATGAATGGTGAATTTCCATAGTATTAAAGCCAAACAGAACAGTAGAATAATCCATTTAATATATTATAAATAAACCAATACACACTTAAAGCTAATTCTCAGTTTAATCAAGGTTTCCATGGAGTGTCCATACAGAAATCTTTATTACAAGACATTTTTAATTCACTGTTTTAAATGGAAAATAAATGCAATTCAAATAGTTTTGCTCATATTCATGCATATTATCATTTCTTTGTTTTTATCAACCCTACAAGCTTCCTCGTGTTTCATGGTTTCAGTTTCTTCATGGTACAATGAATAGATGTTCCATGAAAATTGTGTTAAAATAACAGAGGAATGTCCATGAATATTCATAAGACAAATTATTATTCTTGTTTCTTTATTGTGACGGAACATAGAAAAGCTTGTACACACAGAAAATAGTGTAAAGATGGATTTGGAAGTTGTGTATTTTGTGGGTAGTTTTCAACATCTGAATTTCTGTTCAGGATTATCATTTAACAAAAAAGTGACAGTTATTTTGAAGAAGAAAAAAAGAAAAACAAAAAGTCCATCAACAAAAAATACCTGATACATCACTCAGATAAAATGAAAGAATCACAAGAATATCATAACTCTTTAGAAATTAAAAGCTAATATAGCAATAATGTTTTTGAGTGGCTGTGGTCTTCCTTCCCTGTTTGATGTGCTACAATGACCTTCAGAAAATGCTAAGGGCAGCTAAGAGGCTAGAGAAAAAACACAGAAATGTAGAGTCAGTCAAGTGCTAAAATACCATATGAAGTGCAGCTCTGACCTGCATGAGGAAAAGGGATCTGCTCAGCCTCATAGGTACTCCTGCAACACCTTCCCCATTTGGATGGTTTCCACACAAAGGATACATCTAACTTTCAGTCCCATCTGCTGGGTATGCACCCAGGCTGTGTCCTAGCTGCCATTCAGGACAGGACCTGGCTACATGTTACACTCCTACATTAACTTATTTTGGAAGGCAAACCAAACATCCTGGCAGGATAAGTGCTTGTATACAATGCCTTTATTAAATGATGGGAGGAAAAAGACTGTGAGGCACATTGTACAGCATACTTTCTCTGCCCCTGTAGATAATCATGTTGTGCAGGACAGAGCTACTGAAGATGTTAAAGTTTCTTTGTTCCCTTGTACAGCGAAATACCAGGCATTTGTAACCGCCGTTACAAAAAAAGAGTCAATAAAACTCCCTACATTAGCGCATTCATGTGTGTGTAATCAACTGTGTGCATGCAAACATGTGTGTGTATTTATGTACATATAGTTAATCTACTTCCTTTATGGATTCTTATTGGCCAAGGATTAAAATATTTTCTGTAAAACCACCTCTAAAAAAAGCGTTCACAAAGAAATAGCTGATAAAGAAATAAAATGAAGAAAATCCATTGCCTATAAAAGATCTGTACAGATTGTAATTTTCAGCACAAAAAAACCCCTTTGCCTCAAGATATATCAGTGATCAGCAGACTTTAATACATATTTTTTTGAAGTGATTGTGTATCATTGTGGCTGTTGCTAGGCTAGAATTCCCAGTCGTTTTATCTCTGTAACAATCTCATAGCAAGAGTTTTTCTTAACTCCTTCATCTAATAGAAGGTGGAATGATCTTTTAAGACAGCTGAAGACATCTTCTTTTGTCAATGGTCTGGGACAAGTATTTGCTTACGTTGCTATAGAATGACATCACACAATCCACATCACCCACTAGCAAATTCCTTAGCTCTACAGTAAAGTAATATCAGCCTAATTTTCTGGTTTCTTACACCTCACGTTATGGCTGACATTGCACAAATGGAGCGCAAAATGCTAATGGGTCAGAAGTCTTGGGTGTGGTTTGTCTGATGTAATTTAAGTGTCTGCACCTGAGCCAGTGAAAGAAATAGATATTTCGAAAAGGACATTAATCTTGTTTGGAAGTGTGCTTCTATATTTTTTCAGATGATTTTATCATAAAACTACACTTCCACTGACTGTGCAGAGATGTACAGACTGTGTCAGGATGACTAGCCTATCTATGGATAACAACACTGGAAATAACTACAGTTAGGTGAGATGCATCCTATCTAGACTCCCTTTACAGTCGATGGAAAGACATGACATTTCAAGGGGATGATTCACCTTGTCTTAAAGTAGGCGTCCAAAAGAGGTGAATAGATGAATCACACTTCTGCTTTTGTATGTGGTTTTCTTTCACCGAATTCTAAAAATATTCCCCAGGTGGGAATTATTATACTCATTTTATATGTGGCTAAGTAGTGATTAAAGAGCAGATTTGAGAAAACTGTATATACGCCCTGAATACCAGTTCTTTCTCAACTTCTCCACTTTAATTGTATTTAATACCTTTTTTTTGCTTGTATGTAAAAAAAATTTACTTATTTCATGTGTTAGGGTTTTCTTCATGTATGCATTCATAATTCTTTCAAGCAGATATTAGTATAATCTTTCTTAATTGTGTATTAACTAATCATCTGTTGCTCAACACTACACTTTGTCATACAGACAAATTAACAGTAATACTGATCAGAATTTGCAAGACAATGAAGCACAGACATAATTTAAACAGAAATGTGTCATTATTAATATTTAACTTCAAGGGTCAGAGAGAGCCTTAACCTACTTTCTACTATGGCTCTTAACAACCATTGTTGTTATTTATTCGTATTTTTAAATGGCATTTTTGTCAGATAATCAGTATTCCGATTTGGCTATCTTTAGCCTAGCAGTGCTGGATTCAAGTTACTTTGTAGTCTTTCTGCCTACCTAGCCATCAGCTGAAGTGTGAGAACATATGAAGAATACCTCAATCTCTGCAGTTACAGTCTCAGTTCCTTCCTCCAGATGAATATAGTTAATCAGACGTTTCCTAGGAACCATGTTTGCTGCGGCAGCTTGTTGCTTCTACTCAGCGCTAGCTATGAAAAGTGACAAATTACTCATAAACAGATACAAGTATTTTGAAAATTCTCTTCTCACTCCTTTTTGATCTGAAGATGAATCTCTGCGCTGATATGAGGAATATAAAAAAGAAAATAAAACCCACTTACCTGTAAAGAAATTCCAGCCTTCCTTCACAGACTGAAAAGCAGACAGACTCAAAATATTGGGAAAAAGCAGTTTCAACTATAATTACACTACAACGCAGGGAGGAATATAGCAAATATAACATAGGAGCAGCCAAGTTAAGCCTACCAGTCAATTAAACCTCTTCCTTCTTCTCCATTGACAACCAGGGAAGAGCAAGGAATGCCAAGGAATTCTCTCCTTCTTCACTCCTGTTAAAACACAAGAGTAGTCTCAGCCACTTGTAAGAGTAAAGACCTGGAACAACCAGACCTGCTCCACCCTACTTCTTCAACCTTGGGAACTGATTCCCTGGCAATATAATCAAAGGATGGGGAAGAAAAGAATTCAATCTCCTTCAAATAATGCTATCAGTTTTGCTGGCAGCAAAGTTTAATTGCAATTATATTTATAAATATCCAGTTGGAACTTTTCAGCTGGGTTTCTTTTTTTTTTTGTTTGATTTTTTTCTTTTTTTCTTGAAAGCTACATGGAAAAGACATGTCACTGGCAGTATTTCATCCAGTTATCCTGCATAATTTACAGAAAAGTGTATTTCATTTACACAAATATTTTTCTCTTGCTGTTAATGGGCACCAGATTAACAAGGGCTAAAAATGATAAGAATCTCTTACCTGTATGGATACAGAATTTTCGTGACTTCTTTGTAAGAAGTGAAGCCACAACTTTTCAGGAAGATCACAAATGAGTTTATTGATCCCAAGGACATTTAGAGAAAGTAAAGTGGTGCGATTTTCCTTCAGTACTTCAATGTAATTTCTTTCATTTCTTCAATATATTTTATAATATTTTTTACTTTTAGATATTCATAGGTAGCTCCTTTCAAACTGTGGAATAAAGTCCAATTTCTTAGTCAAAGGCTAAGAAAGTAATTGAAAATATATTATTACTACTTGCCCGGAATACACAAGGCATGTAGCAAAACACTATGCCCTTTTCATAGTCTGCCTTTTAAGCAAAACAGTATGACGCAGCTGTCCATACCAGAAGTTATTTAAATCAAGAAGAAACAGGAATCAGTTTCAGGTACTGAACTGTAATCTCATATTCAGAGTTACTACTGGCTGATTTACGCAGCTCCCCTGCTCTTAATTTAACATATTCATTGTTTTGAATCAGAGGTACTTAATTCAGCACTGTGAATTCCACCCCCATAGTGTGATGCCTAGAATTTACATATAATGATACTGACCATTGTCGTTCCTGACTCTCTTTATGAATATAGGCTTGACAAACTAAAATAGAACTCATCAAGAGAAAACTAAATCAGTATTACACAGTATTCAGTAGCAGATAATAATAGTTATTTCAATCTTAACAAGATGTCTCAGGTTTGGAAACTGATTTTCTTATTTTGAGCTATGAAAACACGTGCCTTCCTTATCTTGTCTTAAATCATATATCTGCTTCTATAGTATTGTTTATCATCTGCATGGCCATATAGCTTGGTTCTGAATTTTTAGATATATTTTACACTGGGGAATGCAAACAAAGAATATTGTAAGCTACTCCTTAAACATTTGCCTGTACTAATTGAAAAGAAGCACCATATTCCTGTAGAGAAATTGCAGAAAAGTGCACTAAATTTATTTCCATAATCTCTAAAATTATATGTAGCAGTTTTATCACACAAAGGTATCCCAATCTAAGGGACAATGTTTTTGTCTTTATAGCTATAAAACTTTACTATAATAGAAGGCAAATGTTAACTGAAATGGAATAAAGGAATAATGTTGATTTAATCTTTATCTTTCCCTACTCAACATCTGCATGCCTCTTACCATGTCTAAAGGTTTGTTTATGTCTATTTTTCCCTTTGCACCTCCAACAATTTACTTGACAGCATGCCTCCAAACCCAACTGTGACGCCTCTCTCGCTTCACAGATGTTTGCCCTTACTAGTTCTATAGTCACTCCACCCAACATTTCAGGAAAAGATGTCTGTGTTAGACAAAACTTTACTGCTATTTCCCCCCCCCCTTGCAGAACATACAGCCTCTCCTCAACAGAGGAGAATAAAAATCTTAAAAGTAGTTCAATTAGCTTTTAGTTTAAATGCTCTGATCTCCTCTCTATATACCCTTTCCCTACTGAGCTATAAACTGTGTGTTTTCCTCTATATATAAACGTAGTAAGCTGAGAACATGAAAAGTGTGCTTTAATATAGCCATGGATGGAGGTATACACCAAAGAATGCAGATTGGGATTCTGTAGCCTGCATTACAGTGACAACATGGATGAACATCACAGGGAATGAGCAAAAAGCCAAGATATTGCATGGATACTTAGGTGGGAAGTAGGAACAAAAAGATGATTTTACTTCTATATGCAATGCGTGTGTTATATTCGGTGTCTACATTTTAAAATGTTGAAAAATTAAAGGAAAGGTTGCAGAGTAAAGCCATATAAATTATTTACGGACTGGAGAAAATGTCTAACAGTAAGAGCATTAAAGGGTTCAATCTATTTATCCTATCAAAAGAAAATAGAGAGGTAAACTGATCATGGTGTATAAAAAACGCTCAGGCAAAGAAGAATGAACAATGGAACAAGGATTTTGTTTTGGTTTTCCTTTCCTTAGTAAATTTCACATACCTCTCTACTTGTTCATTTCAGGTAAAACCTCTGAACTTTGTGAAATCTATCTTAAAATAATCCTTATGAAATAAGATCTAATTTTGTGAATTGAGGTTAAACCCTTTCTTCTGAGCACTGTGATTTTCCAGAAAGTTTTATATAATCTGAGAAGTATATCACTTAAGAATGTCCTGAAACAGACAACATTATTACTGCTAGCTTGAGACCAGCAAGAAAAGAGATCGCACATCTTGGTGAAGAATACTTTTGTGGTAGCTGGAAACTTACATTTTAAAAAAAGAGTAGACTCAAAATAGTGATTTCCCTCTCAAAAAAGGAAGCAGAATTTGGAACAATATGAACTACTGCAAATGTGAATATTTGCTGAAGTGTGGAAATTTGTATGAATGACCTAATTAAAGCAGTTAATGACTCTAAAAGGTGTGCCAGCTCCTAGGCTGCCTTGTCTTCAGTAGGGACACTGGGAGCCTTGGCTTCTCAGGGTTTCATGTTGCTGGCTCTGTTGCTAGCAGGGGTGCTACAGAGGTGGCTTCTGTGAGAAGCTGCTAGAAGCCAATGCCAGCTGGCTCCAAGACGGTCCTGCCGGTGGCCAAAGCTGAGCCCATCAACAACAGTGGCGGCACCTCTGTGATAACATATTTAAGAAGGGGAAAAAGTTGCTGTGCAACAGCAACTGTAGCCAGAAAGAGCAGTGAGAATATGTGAGAGAAACAACTCTGCAGACACAAAGGTCAGTGAAGAAGGAGGGGGAGGAGATGCTCCAGGCACCGGATCAGAGATTCCCCTGCAGCCCATGGTGAAGACCACAGTGAGGCAGGTTGTCCCCCTGCAGCCCATGGAGATTAACAGCGGAGCAGATATTCACCTGCAGCCCAGGAATATAACCCCACACCAGAACAGGTGGATGCCTGAAGGATGCTGTGACTCTGTGGGAAGCCTGTGCTGGAGCAGGCTCCTGGCAGGACCTGTGGACCTGTGGAGACAGGAGCCCGTGCTGGAGGAGGTTTGCTGGCAAGACTTGTGACCCTGTGGGTGATCCACGCTGGAGCAGTCTGTTCCTGAAGGACTGCACCTTGTGGAAAGGACCCACACTGGAGCAGTTCATGAAGACCCACAGCCCGTGGGAAGGACTCATGTTGGAGAAGATTGTAGAGGAGTCTCTCATGGGAGGGACCCCACACTAGAGCAGGGGAAGAGTGTGAGGAGCCCTCCCCCTGCGGAGGAAGGAGCAGCAGAGACAGCTTGTGATGAACTGACCACAACCCCCATTCCCCATCTGGCTGCATTGCTGGGCGGGGAGGAAGTAGAGAATTCAGCAATGAAGTTAAGCCCAGGAAGAAAGGAGGGATGGAGGGAAGGTGTTTTAAGATTTGGTGACATTTCTCATTATCCTATTCTGATTTGATTGGTAATAAATTAAATTAACTAGCCCAAGTTGAGTCTGTTTTGCCCATGATGATAATTGGTGAGTGATCTCTCCCTGTCCTTATCTTGACCCACGAGCTTTTTGTTATATTTTCTCTCCCCTGTCCAGCTGAGGAGGGCGAGTGATAGAGCAACCTTTGTGGGCACCATGTGCCCAGCCAGTTCCCACACGTAGGAACTGTGGGATCCCCGAGCCTTGCCTGAAGCCTGGATCAGAGGAAATCTCAGCTCCCTGGGCCTGAACAACGTCAAGTCCTGGTGAAAGCCAAGGCTCCATAGAACTGTACTACAATAAATTAAAAAGCTTACCCAAGACAGACTTTAAAGCATGTCTGTCCTGGCACCACAGACCTCAAAATTATCTATTGTAGTCTAAGTGGGCTGGCATGAAAACATAAACCTTTTGCTTCTTTTGTGAATGTCTCATTAGAATTTTGTCCAAGATAATGCTTGTGGAATGTTTAAACTATACTAAAACACCAATGTTTTTCACATTAGGGTTTTTTTAATGATTTGTTTGAAGTTTTCTCACTGTCTTTTCCTCTAAGCTTAACAGTTGCTCTTCCCCTGGTTCAAGAAAGAGCAAGGCTTGTTTCATTTGAGGTATACAACTTGTTTAAAAATGCTGTTCTTGTTCCTAGCACAAGGAGAGGGGGGGGGTCCTTACAACATATTGCAAAGAAGAATGACTTATTTTCTTCAGAGTTGTAACTTTCTTATACAGAGTAAAAACCTGACAATTTCTCTTGAGACTCACAGCATTCCATTCAGAGTTTCACCAAGAAATATAACCTTAATCTTCAAGGCCACACTGTGGATCTGTCCCACATACAATGCAGTTTGTGTTTAAACTTATAACTTCAATTTTGAGACGAAAAACGATCTAAGTCTGCTCCCATTCAAAGGTGCAGCATTGACACAAAACCCATCTTTTGTGTTGAAATTCTTCATTCTAGATCCCTGAAGTCAGTTGATAACCTGCCGTTGAGTATGCTTGTTAAAGAAGGCTGTGAGAAATAACATGCTCACGATGAGTAGAACAGAAGTGAGACAGCTACTACCTCTCCATTCAGTGTTTTTTGAAAAGTTAAATAGGAAAAATTGGAAAGCAAAAGATGCAGTCCTTCATTTTGTAAAGCAGAAGGCAATGTGATTGAGTGGTAATAGATGACATAAATAAACTGCACACTTGAAAACTACGAGGGAGATGACAACCTATTGAGCTACATCATTTAATAAAAAGGTTAAACCCAAAACTGCTTATGTATTTCATATGAAAAGCATCGTAGAACAGAGTTAAACTAGTCAAAGCAATAATATGCATTTTTTTCTGCTCATATTGCGGTGAGAAATACAATAAGATTACTTAAATAACAGTGAAAAACGTATTTTTTTCAATGCCACACCCATTATTTTGTTTCATTTTTCATCATTCCTTTTTCTACTACGTAAGAAACATTTTCTTTTCTTTTCTTTTTTTTTTTTTAATTTTTGAAAACATGTTCTTTTCTCTTAATGATATAATGTCCTGGCATGGTAACACCAGCATAGCCCTATATAAGCTACAGGTTCATTAATGATTTGTTCATAAAAGCAATCACAAATAGTCTAGAAGGGTCATAGAATGTAATCATGTCCAAAGAAAATGTACTTGGGTCTGAAATGCCAAGTAATGCTGCTTCAGAGGTACGACGAAAGTGATAAATCTGATATCATTTGAGAGCTCTTTCTGAAAACCAAATAGAAGAGAGACTAATTCAAAGTTTATCTTACAATCTTTTTCACCCCCATTTAATGCTCATTAAGGAGCCTGAATGATAAAATTAAATTGATACTGCACTAAAATTCTATGATCCTTTACAAAGTTAATGTAATGATACCATATTGTTCAGATTTTGGGTACCATTAACACAGTAACGTAATTAAAGTGAAAGTTACATGTTTTCTAGTCTGTATTTTTAACTGCAAGAAAACCTACTAAAACTATATTGTGAGTTAGGGAAATATGATTCTGCACTGTAGCTACAGAGCATTGCTTGTCATTCCAAAGCAGTTTGCTACCTCTAATGCCCAAATTACTGAGTCTTTTTACAGTGGATATGACATTAAGTACAGTCTACATTGTTTTGCTCAAAATTCTAAGAATGTTGCTCACTTAACGTGACGAGAATCTATGAGTGTCCCATGTGACTACATGATAAAATGGCCAAGAACTACATTACATCATTGTTTAGCATTACTGGACAATTTTAGCCACGGTCCATTCCGTAAACATTTGAAATTTCCTCAGCTGTAGAAATGTGTGTGTGCACGGTAAGAGCTAAGGTATTTTACCTGTGGGTAGTAGTACACAGATACATAGTTGACTCAGTAGAAGAAACTATGTGTTTGATGTACCTGAGCTATTCTGACAGGAAAGCTGTGATACTAGAGAGAACACAACACTGAATAAGCCATTAAATTAAGAGAGAGAAAACAACAAAAAACCATCGTGAGTATAAACACAGAATTCAACAACCTGGTTCAATAATTAAACTTGAAGAAATGGACAACACAAAAATAAAAAGATGACATGGTTCAATTAGCAAAGTGATCTGCTATGGAAACTTCAGAAAAAATGAGATAATTCTGAGGACCTAGTTCTACTTTGAAGTTAATGGCAAAAATCCAGCTGAAATCACTGTGAGCAGAAACAAGCCCTAAACAGTGAAAGGAAGAGCCTGGCAATATTTCAGGACTCCATTAGTTTTAATGATTCATGCAGTGCCAAGTGTTTGGGTATTTGGGACTGAAAAATAAACAGTTTATCTTCTTACGTATTCCTGCTACAGGTATAGCCATTTAGGAAGGATTACAACACATTCATATGCATAGAGTAAGTATTGTGAGTATAAAAATTTTCCTGTTTGGAAAATAGACTAATTCGCCTAGAAATATGTTAAAGCAGAAAAAAAAATCAAAACATAAAACCAAACCAAAATCGTAGAATAAATTTTCTATTAGAATTTCTCAAGAAAAGGCCATATTTTTTGGTTTTTCCACCCCTGTGTGACACAGTATTTTACAAAGCTGTAACCTAAAGAAAAGAAAGTTTTGTTTTTATAAACCAACAATATCATGAACAGGAACTACCCACAGGTATATTTCTTAGGAAATCCATTGCAGATTAGCTGTTTGGTTTGACAGCAACCTCTTAAGCAGGTTGGCGATATTTGTCCTGATACTATGTGTGGAAAAAAAATCCGATTGTATGGTTATGATGACTGATAGCATGTTGAGGGGTGGAGGGGAAAATTCCAGGATCATTGAACTAGTGATTTCAATGGAGCCAGGATTTCATCCTTTGTATATACAGCTATGAGATATTCACTACATGTCACAAATTAATATCAGTCCGTCAGAGATAAAACTTCTACCAGACTTTTATGCAATAAGTATGTCTGTTTTCTCAGGAAAATATTATTTAAATCTTCTTATAAAATATTTAGATCTTCTAAAGAAAGAAAGATGAAGAATATGGTCAGGGTTATTATAACTAACCTTTTAAAATCTTAATGAGAAATCATTTCAGAAAGCTTTCTGTTTAAAAACTATCAAAGTCTTTACTGACTTAACTTAAATCTTTCTCTCTGTCTTTGTTGCAGAAATATTTCATGTCTGCTAAAAATTATACTACCATTCTTTTCTGATAGCTCACACACTATGGAAGGAAATATTGTGGTCCTGGAACAAGGTGAATGAGATTCCTGCTTGGTCAAAATAAAGGCAGAGTACATGACAGGAAACAGGTAATACTGGGTTCGATAAATCTCTGCTCTGATTTAATGTAGAAATTCTGAGGGAGGATTATAGAAATACTTGTTATGGATTGCATTACTCACACAGGAAATAAACAGTGAAATATTTCATTTTATTAGTTTGACTCCTGTTGTGGGGTTTTTTTTCAGTATTGCAATCAATTGATTGATTGATTTGTCTCGTCCCTTATTACTGCATCCTGATTACAAGTTGTGCTGAGATGCAGTTTAAAGATGGAAAGTCAGCCAGACTGGCATTTTCTTAATAATGGATTTCATTGGTATCTGCCATTCATTTTAGCTAATCAATAATAATGTCATTTTTAAGAACATTACTGCCTTTACTTGAAAATGAATATTTTTATCTTTACTCTTTATTTTTAAAGATCTTTATCCTTAAAAAATCTTTAAAGATTTTCTGCAAATTCTCCAATGGATTATCTTTTTTTCAATTACAGTACACTTTTTTAAGAATAGCACAGTATTAGTCTCTGGGTGAAATAATTTATGGTCACAATGACATGGGAGGGGATGAAAAGGCTAGTTTGTCTTCATACATAGTTATACTGCTTTAGCATTTAACACATTGATCTTGGGTGGCATTTTAGTCAGTGAAACCGATATTCTCAGTCTTTTACAGTCAGATCCAAAAATGACTAAAAGTTCGTATTGATACATGGAAACACCACAGCTTGCAAATTCTGGATCGTAAGGCCAACTGAAATCAGTGACAGTTCATTTTTAAACGCTACATTGCAAGACAGTTCAGATGCCAAGTCAAAATTCACCATGGAGTCAGTGTTCTAAGTAGGAAATGACGAATCAATAAGCCAACTCAAGACAAGCTATTTCTTTTCATAAATCAAGGTCCAGGAGTACCCAAGGAAGGAATTTAGGGGAATTCTCAAAGCCCTGTTCAGAATTAACTTTGAGGTAACTTCATTTTCAAAACTGAAGTTATCAGGTACCCAAAGTTCTTGTTATGGATATAGTGAGATTTGCCTCCCTTCTTGACTCCACAGTTAGAGTTGTTTTGAGAGAAACAACCTTAAGGAAAAACCTTGGGCCATTTTCAAGAAGGTTTACAGCTATATAGAGAAGAAACTCCTTTGCATAGAGAAGAAATTACTGTAGCATCAAAGGAAATCAAAGGAAAATTTCCTCAGGGCAGACTAACTCAAGATTAGAAGTTATGTTTTGTATTCTAACCTTTTTCCTTAGGACAAAGGGGGTTTTCGTGGGATAGTCTTTTTGTGGTCTCAATCTCAACAAAATGAAGAATCTGGATTTCTAAGCAGATGACAAAAGATCATCAAGCTTTTCAGTGACAGGAAGCAGAAATACGAGTCTGAAACATTCCAAGAAGATAAATTATGTTTTGATATATTCTATTGCATTTGGAAAGAGCACCAGAGCATTGACATATACTATGACAACAGAATATACTGGGGAAAAAAAAAAGAAAAAAGAAACTGTAACTTGGTTTCATGAAAAAAAATTACTGTTCTCATGTGGAAGAACTGTTATAAAAGATACTTAACCACCGAAGCTGTGGTAGTACCTGTGATAATTATACCCAAATAAGATTTTCTGCAGTTTTTTCTTTCTGTAGAGAACTACTAGTTATGTTTGGAAGTTGACTTGGGTAGGCTTTCAGCTCCATTCGGATATACCTGAAAATAGAATGGTGAGCTTAAAAGAACACATACAGTGAAATCCTTGACATGGAAGTCATGAAAATTACTAAAATACTATTTTATTTAGTAAACACCTTGTGAACGGAAGTCATTAGTCATTCTTTTAACACGTCTTCATAGCTTAAGCAAAATTGCTTTTTCTTGAAAAACCCTCTATGTATTGATGTTACTACTTGATTTTTCACCACAAGCATGTTTAGTTCCCACCTGCCTCCAGCACTCACATCAGTGGACAGCGAGGCAAAGGGGAAAAGCTTCAGGGTTCCTGACATCAGAGAAGTCTTGGTCAGCCTGTTTAAGTTGATAACACATAATTTTCAACTATAAAAGGATGAAAAGGAGACATTTAGGTGCTAGCCAAATGGAAGGAAGTACCTAGATATCATTTTCTGTATAGTACGCAGATTATCATATATTAGAACATCAAAATTGAACAAGTTCACTTTATAAATAGCTTTCCCCTTTCAATATCTTTTCCACTGTTAGTCTGAAAAGTATTAGGAAGAAGCTTGGCTTTTCTTATACCTATTGTATATTTTTTAAAACACTATATACAAGTCAGGACACAATAATTTTATACAAACATTCAGGAAATACTGCTTCATGATCTATATTTTAGAAGTAAACCTAGGCTGAATCAATGGGTCTGAATCTTTTTTCTTCTCAAACCCAATTTGGGGGTGTTTGAGTTGGATCCATGTATGGGGATATATATATTTTGATATGTAATTTAAAGTTTCAACTGCTAAATTGTTTCCTGACTAGAGTTAATTCATACCAGATAAATCGTTCTCTTTCTTTTGTCACATTCTGTGAATGTCCCCTTGCTATTTACTGCATAAATGTTTTGCAATCATGAAAATAAGAAAACTTAAAATAAAATTTTATATGCTTTTTCATCTTATGTGTTCCAGTGAAAATTCTGGATTTTTCTTCTAGAGATTTAAAGAAATTTAAATAATAAAAAAAAAAAGAATGGGTGGGAAGGAAAGAAAAGAGGAATAGGAATATAAAGGACTTTATCCTAAATTTTCGATTTTTTGCTTTTTTTATTTTTCAGCAGCAAGGAATGTTCAGAAGTGTTCCCTTAATTCTACTTGTTTTCTTACAAATTTAGCTATGTTTATATTAAAATTCCCTTCAATGGACTCATCTATACACAACATATGCATTTTCTGAGTCATTTGTAAAAAATGTCTCAGCTCATGAATGTTGAATATAGTCTTTTCTATTCTGCAATTATCCTCTCACGCTCAGCTAACAAAGCTGACTATATCAATGAATAGGGTCGTCAACTCCCAAATGCTTTTTTTTTTTTTTTTTTCCTCAGGACACTAAAGTCTGTTTATGTCTTTGGCTTTGGTAGCTATAGAGTCTGCAGCATTATGTATGTGAGGCCTGAGCAGAATGTTAATTATATTAGGTATTTTAGACTACATCACAGCACAAAAACACAGCACAAGTTTCTCATAAGCTATAGTTGTACTGTCTGGTTCTAATACACATGTATCAAAGCTGAATGTAAATGACAAAGACATAGTCATGCTGTTTGTAATCATACATAAACCATACACAGTAAATAAATGTCTTTGATTTCTTTGATTTGTTGCACAAAAGGCAAATATATACACAGAAAGGTTAATTGGGGGCAGGGGGGGAAGGAACAAGAAAAAAAAAGAAAGACGAAAGCTGCTTTTCAATCTGAAATCCCCACCCCCAACAATTTACATAGGGTTTAAAGTATGATTGCTTGTGGGGATGTTTCTATAAAATGTTAGCGCTTTCCCAAAGAATAATAATATGATGCTGCTTTTTTAGTGATGCAAATTCTACATTCTCTAATTTCATGACAACGTTTCGAGCATGAATTGTCATATCTGTTTAAACTTTTTGTCATGGGTGACAGTTTTCAATCACATTGCTGAGTAGAGCACCTCGGTGAGCAGGTGACATTGTAGGTAAATTCACAGACTTTCCCTAAATTATTCTTTCCTGTACACATATAACACTTTCTGGATTTAGAGACTGCCTTTTTTTTAGTATTTTTAAATTTAATACTGTATTTTTCTTTCATCAGGACATTGATTGTTTGACCATGTTGAAAATCATATCATAAACAATGACAGGAGTAATGGCAGAATCCATAGACATGTCACAATACCATGGCACACTCTTCCAGCCTCATGATCATGTTAATGTTCGGAGTACAAATTAGAGGAAATAAATATTTATTGGTCAAGGTAGAAACCTATGTACATTTTAAGGCATTTTAACAAGAGATTTTACACAATATGGTAAACATTTCACTGTGAGAAAGATACAACATTGGTTTATTCACCAAATATCAACAAAGGTGCTTATAAATTGCAAGGCAAAGATAGATTTATTCCTGTCAAAATTTAAAAAGCTATAAATCCTATGAAAAGAACCCAACCCAAATCTGATTACCTTGTGATCTGCAGCTATTTTAGGTAGTTGACAGAAATTTATGACATATTACCATGGCAACAATGGACTATCTCAATAGCTGTATTGCTTGTGAAGAGAATAAATTCTCAGGATGCATTATAATGATTATAATTATTGCTCAAACTTCTATATGTTCTGTAAAAATTGAGAGCTGGCTATTTCTCTTTTTCCTCTGTTTTCCTCTCCTTTGTTACAACAAGGATATTTTTTTCTTCACACTGCTTGAAGGGATTCTACCTGTGATAAGTTTCAACAGTGCTCAATTAGTCCACTAGATGGAGCATCTACCATTTCCAGAAAAAAAAAAAAAAA
>VFFE01007237.1:1996532-2007467 GCA_008921705.1 Burhinus oedicnemus | reverse complement strand
AAGGGGGGGGGGGGGGGGGCAGAGAGGAAAGCAAACTGCAATCTATTTAAACTTCTGTTTACAAGGCAGTCTTTTGATTCAGCCTCGTTTACCAGAATAAAAAATGTTTCACATCTACATAATGTATGATGGAATCTATTTGAGGAATGATTTAATTTTTTATTTTTTTTTTAAAAAAGGAAAGTGGGAGGAGGGGGAAGGGAGAAGAAAAATGCTTTCAAGATTCTTCAGTATGATTTCAGTGCTTTCCTTCCTTCTATGTGATTTTATATGTTTTGATTTAGATATGCAGCCTGCAGAAATCTTTGGAGGACTGTTTGCATTAATGTTGCAAAAGAGTAATTTCTGTGGAAAAGAAAAAGAAATTATAATGAAGCCTGTGTAGACTAGTGTGGATGAGAAAAGGGGGGAAAAATGAAAGATGCGCTTCAATGAAAGCGAAACAGCAGTGGACATTGTACTGCCATAGGATGGCTGTGAAAATCAGGCAGGAGCTCCAAAGCGTTCTTTCAGTTCAGTGAGCACTGAGAAAGTAAAGCTGAGCAGCTGTGAGATCGGAGGTAGTAGGTCAGCACTGATCTGCTCAATCCACAGGCTTGGGCAAACCAATGATGTGCATCATTTGTGAGGTTCAAATCAATAGGATGCTAAGTAAGAGTTCTCTTACTCCCCTTACCTTCTTCCTCTTACCCCTGGAGACAAGACATTTACTTTCAGCAGCTAAATAAGAATGGATTTCCTGAAAGCTGGCTTTTGGCCAGGTTAATTTATGCATACGCAAACTTATGCTTCACCAATTTACTAAAACCCATCATTTAAGCCTGTTCAAATGTGCAGCTGTTTAAATGAGGTTGGAAGCAATTTTGCCACACGATGCTGATGTCAGTTAAAAGCTCAGTATTAGCAAAATGGGAAGGCATCAACGGAGTGTGTCTGCTACAGTGATCTGTGTTCCCTGGTGTCTAATAGATCAGGGAGACAGATATGCCTAGCTCATCGGCCTGTAAAGTTAAATTCAGATCTATTACCTATTACACACACGCATGTATACGAGGGGAAGCATTTTAAGTAGAATGAGAATTAGTTGGGTTCTGGCAAACATCCAGGGTGAGTCTGAATGGAGACTTTCAGAAAAAACAGGATACAAAACTGCCAAGTGTGAAAATGGTTACAAACGATAGTTTATGTGGGGGGGGGAGGGGGGAAAAAAAGTGCTCAGAAATCTAGACATACCATTAAGACAACCTGGGTAAAGAATGCATTTCCCAGAGTATGATACTATAAATAGAAAATGCACTGCTGTATAAAAGCTGTGGGTGAGATCTGCATCAGTTCTGGATACTAATTATCAGCTTCATGAGCTGATGAAAATGGAAATTTCTGTTAGATAACACAAAATGCTCAGAAGTAATTGTAAACTGCTCTGCATTATGTAGATAAATAAAGATTCTTGGTTTCTAAGAAAAAAGTAAAGACCTGTTTATTTGCAAATGGGCCTACCTCACTCTGAACCACTTGAGAAAATCTTTTCTTTTTCTGGGTTGGTTGTATCTACGACAGATTTTTTATTTCCATTCTGCATGTTTTAAATATAAAGAGAAAAATAAAAAGTGACAGGATTTTTTCTTTAAAAAATATAGGATCATGGAATCATAGAATCATAGGATATCTTGGGTTGAAAGGGACCTGCAAAGGTCATCTAGTTCAGCCTCTCCTGCAATGAACAGGACATCTTCAACCAGATCAGGTTGCTCAGAGCCCCGTCCAACCTGACCTTGAATGTTTCCAGGGATGGGGCATCTACCACCTCTCTGGGCAACCTGTCCCAGTGTTTCACCACCCTCACTGTAAAAAAATTTCTTCCTTATATCTAATCTAAATCTACCCTCTTTTAGTTTAAAACCATTACTCCTTGTTCTGTTGCAATGGGCCCTGATAAAAAGTTTGTCCCCATCTTTCCTGTAGGCCCCCTTTAAGTACTGAAAGGCCGCTATAAGGTCTCCCTGGAGCCTTCTCTTCTCCAGGCTGAAGAAACCACACTCTCTCAGCCTGTCTTCATAGGAGAGGCACTGCAGCCCTCTGATCATCTTTGTGATCCTCCTCTGGACCTGCTCCAACAGGTCCATGTCTTTCTTCTGCTGAGGACTCCTGAGCTGAACGCAGTATTACAGGTCAGGTCTCACCAGAGCGGAGTAGAGGGGCAGAATCACCTCCCTTGACCCACTGGCCACACTTCTTTTGATGTAGCCTGGGATACAACTGGCTTTATGGGATGCAAGCGCACATTGTCGGCTCATGTCCAGTTTTTCATCCACCGGTACTCCCAGGTGCTTCTCAGCGGAGCTGCTCTCAATCCCTTCATCCCCCAGCCTTTTTTGATACTGGGGGTTGCCCTGACCCAGGTCCAGGACCCTGCACTTGACTTTGTTGAACCTCATGAGATTCACATAGTCCCACTTCACAAGCCTGTCCAGGTCCCTCTGGATGGCATCCCGTCCCTCAGGCATGTCAGCTGAACCACTCAGCTTGGTGTCATCTGCAAACTTGCTGAGGGTACACTCGATCCCACTGTCTATGGTCATTGATGAAGATATTAAACAGTATTATTCCCAATACAGACCCTTGAGGGACACCACTTGTCATCAATCTCCATCTGGACATTGAGCCATTGACCACTACCCTCTGAATGCGACCATCCAGCCAATTCCTCATCCACTGAATAGTCCAGCCATCAAATCCGTATCTCTCCAATTTAGAGAGCAGGATGTTTTGGGGGACAGAGCAGGATGTTTTGGGGGACCGTGTCAAAGGCCTTACAGAAGTCTAGATAGATGACATCTGTAGCTCTTCCCTTGTCCACTGAGGTAGTCAATCCATCATAGGAGGCCACTAGATTGGTCAGGCAGGACTTGCCCTTGGTGAAGCCATGCTGGCTGTCTCAAATCACCTCCCAACCCTCCACGTGCTTCAGCATAGCTTCAAGGAGGATCTGTTCCATGATCTTCCTAGGCACAGAGGTGAGGCTGACAGTAGTTCGCAGGGTCCTCTTTTGTAACTTTTCTTAAAAATGGGCACAATGTTTTCCTTTTTTCCAGTCACTGAGGACTTCACGTGATTGTCTTGACTTTTCAAATATCATGGAGAGTGGCTTGGCAACTACATCAACCAATGCCTTCAGGACTCTGGGATGCATCTCTTCAAGTCCCATAGACCTGTATCCCATCTGTATGTTCAGGTTCCTCAGGTGGTCACGAACCTGACCTTCTGTTACAGTGGGAGGGACTTTGCTCCCCCAGTCCCTGTCTTGCAGTCCATCTACTTGAGAGGTGTGGGGAGAGAGGTCGACAGTGAAGACTGAAGCAAAAAAATTGTTGAGTACCTCAGCCTTCTCCTCGTCCATTGTTACCAGTTTTCCAGTGTTTCTCATCGGGGGAGTACACTTTCTTTGACATTCCTTTTCTGGCTGACATGTCTGTAGAAACCCTTCTTATTATTCTTTGTGTCCCTTACCAAGTTCAGCTCCAGCTGCACCTTGGCCTTCTTGACCCCATCCCTACACAACCAGGCAGTGTCCCTATACTCTTCCAAGGATACCTGTCCCTGCTTCCACTGCCTGTGTATTTCCTTCTTGCCCTTTAGTTTAACCAGCAGGTCTCAACTCATTCATGCTGGTCTCTTGCCCTCCTTTCCTGATTTCTTACACCTGAGGCATGAGAGCTCTTGTGTTCTATGGAAAGCATCCTTAAAGATCTGCCAGCTCTGTTCTGCTCCCTTGTCCCTGAGGGCAGTTTCCCAGGGGGTCCTACTGACTAACTCCTTGAAGAGCTGGAAGTTTGCTTTCCTACAATTTAGGGTGCTGACTTTACTCTTTGCCTGACCCATATCCCCCAGGCCTGCGAACTCCACCAGTGCATCACTGTAGCCCAGGATGCCTCCAATCTTGATGTCACTGATTAACTCACTTGTGTTGGTGACCATCAGGTCAAGTATCACATCTCCTCTGGTGGGGCTGTCTATCACCTGGCTTAAGTTGTCTTCGATGCACTCCAGGAGTCTCCTGGTTTGCCTACAGTGCTCTGTACTACTTTTCCAGCAGATGTTGGGGTGGTTGAAGTCCCCCAGTAGGATGAGGACCTGTGAGCGCAATGCCTCCTGTAACTGGAGTAACAAGGCTTCATCAATAGTCTCCCCTTGATTGGGCAGCCTGTAGTAGACACCAACCACAAAGCTCCCTTTGTTTCCTTGGTCTCTTATTCTTACCCTTAAGCTTTCAATCTGCTCATGGCTATTTTTCAGAGACAGCTCTCCACACTATCCATTTCCTGATGTAGAGGGCAATGGTTCCACTCTTCCTTCCTTGCCTGTGCGTTCCAAACAGCCTGTAGTCATCGATAGCCACACTCCAGTCATAGGATTTGTCCCACCAAGTTTCACTCATGGCATCTAAGTCATAGCTTTCGAGCAGCACAGTGACTTCCAGCTCCTCCTGTTTGTTGCCCATGCAGCGTGCATTGGTGTAGAGGTACTTCAGCTGGGCTGTCAGCTGTGTCACCTTCTTAGAGGAACACCCCTTAATTCCTTTGAAGTATATCACTGGTGTTTCCCTCTTAGCTCCTATTACCTCAGGAGTAAAAAGATAATATAAAAGACACTATGAATGATCTGCTTTTAACTATCATTTTTGGTAAATATCTGACTAAAAGGGAACTGAAAATATATAAATAAATATTGGCCAAAGGTTATTTATGGCAAGCTTGAAATTTCATGAAAAAGGGTTGAAATTTGGATTAGACTATTAAAATTATCTAATAACAATATGTAAATTCTTACTGTTGTCTCTGACACATGGATAATGATTTTAATATTTTGAAGGTTTAGCTGTTATCTTTTATGGTCTTAAAATAAGTAAGATGAGAAAAAAATGGAAAGTTAGAGGAGTGTTCTTTCTCCACAGATCCTGCTGAAGCAGCATTTTTCAATTCCTGCCTTACAGTACAGCACTCCATTCTATGCAACTGTTGGAGCATTTAAGCATGACTTATCTGAGATGTTTTCAAAAAGGGCATGAAGGAAGACTCGGGAAACTACAGGCCAGTCAGCCTCACCTCCATCCCTGGAAAGATGATGGAACAGCTCCTTCTGGGCGTCACCTCAAAGCATCTGGAGGAGAAGAAGGTTATCAGAAGTAGCCAACATGGATTCACCAAGGGGAAGTCATGTCTGACTAATCTGATAGCCTTCTACGATGGTGTGACTGGACAGACAGATGAGGGGAGGGCAGTGGATGTTGTCTACCTTGACTTCAGCAAGGCTTTTGACACTGTCTCCCACAGCATCCTCCTAGGCAAGCTTAAGAAGTGTGGGTTGGATGAATGGACGGTGGGGTGGATTGAAAACTGGCTGGCAGATAGAGCTCAGAGGGTTGTGATTAGTGGCACAGAGTCTAGTTGGAGGTCTGTGACAAGTGGTGTTCCCCAGGGGTCAGTACTGGGTCCAGTCCTGTTCAACATACTCACCAGTGACCTGGATGAAGGGACAGAGTGTACCATCAGCAAGTTTGCTGATGACACAGAACTGGGAGGGGTGGCTGACACACTGGAAGGCTGTGCTGCCATTCAGCGTGACCTGGACAGGCTGGAGAGTTGAGCAGAGAGAAACCTCATGAAGTTCAGCAAGGGCAAGTGTAAGGTACTGCACTTGGGGAGGAACCTGGACAGGTTAGGAGCTGACCTGCTGGAAAGCAGCTTGGTGGAAAGGGACCTGGGAGTCCTGGTGGACAACAGGATGACCATGAGCCAGCAAGGTGCCCTTGTGGCCAAGAAGGCCAATGGCATCCTGGGGTGCATCAAGAGGTGTGTGGCAAACAGGTCACGGGAGGTTATCCTCCCCCTCTACTCTGCCCTGGGGAGGCCGCACCTGGAGTCCTGTGTCCAGTTGTGGGCTCCCCAGTTCAAGAAGGACAGGGAACTGCTGGAGAGGGTACAGCAGAGGGCTACAAAGATGATTCAGGGGCTGGAACACCTTTTTTTTGAGGAAAGGCTGAGGGACTTGGGTCTTTTTAGTGTGGAGAAGAGAAGGCTGAGGAGGGATCTCATCAATGCCTATAAATACTTAAAGGGAAGGTGCCGGGAGGATGGCACCAGTCTTTTTTCAGTGGTGCCCAGTGACAGGACAAGAGGTAATGGGCACAAACTTGAACATAGGAAGTTCCATCTGAACATGAGGAGGATCTTCTTTGCTTTGAGGGTGGCAGAGCACTGGAAGAGGCTGCCCAGAGGGGTGGTGGAGTCTCCAACTCTGAAGACATTCCAAACCTGCCTGGACGCCATCCTGTGCAACCTGTTGTAGGTGACCCTGCTCTGGCAGGGGGGTAGACTAGAGGATCTCCAGAGGTCCCTTCCAACCTCTGTGATTCTGTAACCTTCTTGAAATCCTTCTGTTCTCCAGATTCCTTTGGGGTGAACTAAAAAGTGGAGTAAAAACTTTTACTTCTGATTGTTTTTGTTTTATATTTGGGATTTTTGTTCAGAAATTTCTGCTGTTCAGATTTTGTTCAATTTTGACAAAACTTAATGGGGGTATTTTCATTACATTCAGCTGTAGCTGGGTTGAGACCTCTTCAATCTAACATGCTGCTATACTAATTCAATGACAGGTAGTTTAAAATGGGGGATAGATGAGAACAAAATTAGTTACTTTATAGGAACACAGAATCCGAGTTAACTGAGAAGGATGTAACAATTTCTGAACTTTTTAAACATGGTTTATTGACTTCATTGGTCATAATTGCTTCTTTGGAGCTATTAAGCTCTCATGTAAATACATATTTAAAGGCATTTCAGAAATGAGATTATTGGCCTAGTAGACCGTGACTATTCCAAAGAATTTACAGCACATACTGCAGTAAAGCTGACAAAAGTCATGTATAAAGTATTATAAGCCACTCTGAATGTCTTAGCTGCTTAACTTCTTCAATACAGCAGAAGACAGTGAAAAGACTGTGACTTTGCACAAAATCATGTTTATATTAATCATATAAACAGTTTTGTAATCTTTAAACTGTGTCATTCCCACAAATTCACAGGGACGATAGTTAATTCTGAAAGCTACTTCCCATCAGAAAACCTAAATTGAGTGGAAGTAATACAGCAGAAGCAAACTCAAGAGCTTTCTCATCTCTTACATAGTTACTCTACAAGAAAGTATTTGGAAATGTAGGAATAAATACAGTTTGGCAAACAGGAAGAGTTCTAATAAAACAAACTTATCTGCAGAGAAGAGGGCTGAGTTCACAGTTAAGGCATTGTACTGGGATTCTAGGTCAACAATAAATTTTAAAGTTTTGTGTATCTCATAACCATATTGTCATTCAATTAACATAACATAACATAACATAACATAACATAACATAACGTAACGTAACATAACATAACATAACATAACATAACACCAGTGACTTTACAGTTGAATTTAAGGGATATAATTTCAATGGAAATTTTAGTTTAACATAGTAATATGTATGTATGTACAGTAATATGTAATATGCAGTGTTGTTCCTGATGCAGCTCACCAAACTAGAACGGCTGATTTGACTCAGCTGCTTAATGACCTTTTTTATTCATGAACATTTGTTTGATTTAAATGGGCTTCATATGAATATCCAAGTAACATTTTCTTTTTTTGTTGACAAGGATATATTCAACCAAATAGTTGAATGACAAAGCAAAATTGTTTTTGAAAGGAAATAAAGGCATTTAATGTAGGAGATCATTCATTAACAAAGCACATGACTCAGTATCATGTGACTTGTACAAAAATTCACAAACTGACTTAATTCTAAAAAGCAAAACCTATTTATTTAAAGTAGATTTTGTTTAGAAAAAGGTTGATCAATTAAACAAAGGGTCATAATCTGACTTTGTTGGGCAATCAACATGTATTTTGTTTTAGCCATTATTTTTAATATTTTTTTTGTTTAATCCAAATCATAATTATAAATTTGTTAAAAACCATCATGTTTACAACAATACTGGATATAAAGTGGTGGACAAGCAACTTTTCAAATACTATCTGCTAGAATAGGCGGTTCAGACTCGCTGAAAGTTTGCTTACCAATATGTGCTGCACGCTTGGATGATCTCTCATACTACAAGTTGTATACAACAGCGCAATATGCTAATGAGCACAAGGCAGACTGGCAGATGTAGGCAGTGACCCTTCACTAAAATTGGTTAGCCAGTTTGGCTGCCCTTCTTTAATTATGACAGTGTTTACTGTGAAGATAGTATTAGATAAAGCTAAATTTCTTGTATTTTGTGGTAACTGGAAATAATGATTCTTTAGGCTAACCAGAATTTTTTATGATTTTTACTAACAACAGAGTTCTGATCAAATCTGGAAAGAATTTCATTTGGATTCTTCTAATAACAAGCAAACTCAACTCTCTGATTTTCATATTGTTTAATTTCAATCACCAAACTTCATAAAGAAGGTACCTTACCTAAAGTCCTCTTACAGGCTGTCCAAGACAACTAAATACAACTAAATAATGCTTCTGATGTATATCTGGTTTGGGAGAGCCTTGCTTGCTAACCTTGCTGTCATAGCAGTATGAGAGAGAGATGCTTCCTAACGCTCCTGGTTTAATTTGTCAGAGTGGGTTTTTGTCATTTTTTAAGAATGTCCTTTTTTTGTCCTTTTTACAGAAGGCCCAGGGTGAACAAAGCTTTATGAATGAAATAGCTATGACTATTTCCATCCCAATGCAGTGAAAGGTGCAATGGCAAAGAAATTGCAGCAAATGTATGTTCAGGAATAAAAGACCTCCACAAACAAAGTCCCCCAAACCACACAAACAACAACAAAAACGAAAACAACAACCACCATGGGGTAGAATTTTGAATCTAAGTCGCCAGTAGTACCACTAAGCTCTGAGACATTAGGAAGTTATCCAGGACCAACAAACAGGGTATTGTAGCAGTACGGCTTTTTCTCACAGTGGACAGTTGTCTTTCTCAAAGTCAGCGAACACTACACTTCAATATAACATCAACTGTAATATTCCTGTATGCATTGCCCTACATAATATACAACAACAAAGAATAGGTAATCAGCCTGGGAGCTGCTTCAGTACTGCTACATCCATGGGATGGAGAGGATTGGGTTGCAGAACAGATATGATGTTTCTCCATGGAAGACTTTTCATCTGAGCAACACAACGACCTTTGTAATATGTTATGAGGACTCTTTTGCTAGTTTCTCTGGGAATTACTCCTCCATATAGTCCCTTTAAAACCCAGATTAATTAACTTTCCAAGCCTGAAGTGTGTCCTATTGTTCTTATGCTTATGTATTCTTAGACTTAAAATATTTTTTTACTGCTACCAACTTGTCCTTTAATATCTCACTTTGAATATTTTAACTATTTAAATCCTTCTCATTATAGGTTTATGAAAAACAGCTTTAAAAATCACCTTCAGGATGATCTACATTCAGCTATCCTGCTACAGGGCAAGGAGGTAGACTACAAGATCTTTCGAGAACTCATTTCTATTTCACCATTAGGAGATTTTCTCCAAAAATTAGGTCATTTTCTAGTAGCATTTGAATTATTAAAAAAGAAATTATCCACAAAGTTGCAGTAATTCAAAATGAGTTTCCATTGCATTAAATGTGGAAATTTACCAAGGAGCTTTCATTGCAAGTGTTGAAATAAAACATTTTGAAATTTCTCCCAAAATGACATTTTTATGTCACGGTGATATTTTAAGTTTCAAAATTAGGTGTAGAAATGGCATTTAATTTCAAAATGGATATTATTTAAAACAATATCTTAAAAATAAAAATATTTATTTATTTGCAATTTTGACTTGAAACCCATTATTCCTTCAATTTTACTAATTATGAAATCACAACATTTCTCAAAATTATCTGTTTCCTATGCTACTGGCTAGGCAAACACACACCAAAGTGTGTTTATATAGCACTCATAGGAAAACAGGTTAAAAAGAACCTGATGGAAGGGCTGGTGAGTTAAGAAAAGGGTGAACTTTGGCAAACTGCGGCCAAGAAAGCTTGATAGACTTCTTCAGTACTGGAAGCTGTCAAGTCCAGGGGACCAATTCTAACCAGTTTGTAATGGTAGAAGCTGTGAGCTCAAGTACACACTGTGAAAGTCCTACCTTCACATAAAACCACCGTCAAGGACAAGAAAAAGTACTACTTTACCTTTGCAATATAAAATGGGATATAGCTACATCAAGACAACATTTCTTACATCCAAAGTGTGAGCAGCAGCAGCATGTGAGAATTTCTGTTATGTGATGTTTGCTAAGTAATCATTTGTCAGAGCAACATCTCATACTATACATGCTTCCACCAATAGAATAAGTGACCAAGTTTATTATGAAACTAGAATAAACCTACTCATTTTTGACCAGGTTTACTTTGGCTTTTTGCAAAGAAAGATTTGATTTAATTTAGTTCTAAGAGGTGTTTGTTACTGTTGTTGATGGACTAGAACAAGAAGAATTTTCATAATTAATTGAAAAGCCAAGCAGACACTCAGGTGGTGCAATGAAAGTGTTCAGTTAAGAATATTTTCACACTTCTTGCTTTATTCATATCAACTACCAAGACAAAAATTAAAACGCTATGAAATTTAGGTGAATGTAGCCTGACTATGAAGTAAATGAAATGAGGTATTTCAGAACATTTCCACAGTTGGCAATTTACATATTTGCTTTGCCATATTGCTAAATGATTAATGTATTTAAAGAAATCAGAACTGGCTTACAAATGATTTGGTAACTGGGGAAAAAAAAAAAATCTTAAATTAATCAGATAGTGAAAATTCCAGAAGTATTCAGTTATTATTTTCTTGGGAGAAAAAGATATTTTACAAGGGTCAGACCTTTTTTTTTTTTTTTTAAATTT
>VFFE01007237.1:1981574-1995285 GCA_008921705.1 Burhinus oedicnemus | reverse complement strand
AGGGTCAGACCTTTTTTTTTTTTTTTTAAAGTTCACCCAGAATCAGTTCAATTTCAGTTGGAAGTCTTGCTTCAGTTTGCACCATAACATAATATTTCATTTTATAGCATTGAGAATGAATCAGTTTGCCTCTTTTATTTACCTGTTAGCACCTGTGAGGCTAAATTGTTTGCCCATGCTTCTGTTGTATAATAAGGCAGGCACTTCCAGAAGGCAAAGTACTCTTAAGGTTGTTATCTAAGAGGGGCCACCCTCTGGGCATGGGCATGTCTCTCCATGGATACTGAACAAGCCTGGATGACTAGCTTAGTCCACGTGATTTTAAGGCAGCTAAAGCTGGGTGGTTGAATCTCACCTCTAGAGTCTATACTTGGCATGCACATAAAGCAAAAGATGGATTTGAGGAGGAAAATGTCTACAGCCTACAACCTCCACATATAATTAGATTAACGAAAATTTTCCAGAAACCCCATCACAGGAGGAAATTATTTGTCTCATCCAAATCTCACAGACAGCAGCTGTAAGAGTCTTAGTGCCTTCAGCAGAATTTGTATTATGCCACAGCTTACAATGTTTTTTCTTCTGCTCATTTGTATGTAAGTGTTTTTACCAAACTGTAAAGCAAACAAATAAAAAAGGCATTACAGGTAGGATTTATCTTACCTAAGTTTAGACATCAAACAATTAGTTATCTTAGGCTAAGATAATCATCCTAGGCTCTTTTTGTAGCTTAGTGAAGATAAATAGACACCTGCAAAGGGCAATCCATCTCACTAAGTCTAGACAGTCATCTTGAGCCAAGAAGAATCTCTCCTGGATGCGTCTATCTTTCTCCACTGAATAAAATGAGAGCAGGCAGTGATTAGTTCAGAATTTGACAATTTGCTGTTAAGAATCTAAGCCAGGCAAATTGAATACCAACATAGACTGGATAACTTTCTCTTTCCCTTAACACTTTCATTACTGGACACTCAGTAAAATGGTCAAGGCTAGAAATAGAGAAAATTTTGTCAGCTAAAGGGTCATATTTCATAAGCTTCACAGGGAAAGCAAAAAACAGATATTGCAGTCTGTAAAAGCAGATTACAGGAATATGTCCTCCTCCCCAACCCCCAAAAGACTGATATTTCTCATAGACAGGACAGTTTCCCACAAAGCAGGGTCCTTTCCTTGAGGTCTGCATAGCACAGATGGCCTTACCTGTATTGTTGAATAGACTCTTAGGCTATATTTAATGCAAAGTTCTAATAAATAACAAAAACCTAACACACCACCAGAACCCTGTAAAAATACAAAGCATTTATGTGAATCCAACATTTAGAATTGCCCTACTGTTGTATCTTGTTATCCCAAATAATATTCTCCATAATTTACAAAATTCAGAGTTATAAGGCTGGACATCTGTCCACCCCTATGCTCCACAGAAGATTTATACCATATCAGCTTTTCCAGATGCTCATTGACGGTGTTGTAAAAACCACCGCCAAGAAGACAAAAACTTTTTTGCTAGGTAGAATATAACTTCTTTAATTTATCAGAAAAAAAGTTTTTACTCATTATATGTCAATGTATATGTTTTAATTATTGAAAATTAAGCAATTTTTTTCTTGTTCTGCACCTAAACAAGTATTTTGCATCAATTGAGGGCTGCTGCTGCTCACCAATTCATTGAGTGAATACCCTTACTCACCAATTGGACTGCAAGGTTCTCAGAGGAGGTAAGCAATTAAATCCCTGCAGGAGGGATGAATAACTATTCCACTTCAAAACATGAATATAGTGACACTCAATGTCGGTTAACATGTGACTTCATTATCAATAACTTGATGTCTACTACAAATAAGCAGAACTCTATTTAAGTTGAATTTGAACGTATCTGGCATTTCTTCACAGAGAGTCCAGGTTTTCTTATTGTTTTTCAATCCTGGTGTTGCTTCTTGATGATAAGACTAGGAACTGCTTTTCCATTGTTTTCCATTTTGTTCCTCCATCCCTCAGTCACTTTCTGTAAGGTTTTACATGGTACGAAGAGTTAATTTTTTCAGTCAAGGTCTTTACCACTTTCATCCCAGAGAGCTGTTTTCATTCCCCCTGTTTTTCATTCCTCATGCCTACTGGGATTTTAAACATTGCTTCTATTTTATGCCGATATTAAAATGCTACCTTATTTGGCCACATGGTTCTCAGTGCACTTCAATACTATATGAATAACAGTGCCTCTAGCTGATTAAGCCAAATGCTTTTGTAACCTCTGATGTGCTACAAAACTTTTAGGAATTTTCATTAGCGAAGGCATCAAAAAAAAGAAGCTCATTGCTTTTTTATAACAACCTGTTTTTTGAACTAGGAGATCACTGGGTTCCTTTTGAGTCTTATCTTCAACTTCTCTTATGAATTTGGTAAGCAAACTCATCGATTGTGTTGTTTTCTTCTCTGTGTTCTCTAATTTGCCTCAAAGTTTCTTTAAGTTAGCTGCTAAAGTATTCACTCGGAGATCTCACAATACTTCTTAGTATTCTTGGAGGTTTTCCTGTTCCAGTGGAGTGCAAAAGTTACTTCAAATTTACGTTAAATTATGTTCATTTTCATTTATTTCAAACCAAAGCTAACTTCTGATAATATGTACAATGTATTAAACTCTATTAGAAATCCTGATCCTTTTCCACCAAGTGCTGTCTACTCACTTACTCCTCTTTTTTTTTGATTTCTTGTCCAAATGCTTTGCCTTTGGTTTTATTGAATATGAGATTGATAATTTCATATCACTCCTTTAAGTTAGCAAAATCGTGTTGAATTTCACTCTGTTTCCCAAAGAGTGCCCTCACTTTCTAGAAACTTTCACAGATTTTTTTTAACTACTCCATAATCAGCCGCCTTTGTTATCAAAGAAAATACTGAACAAGACAAGGACAAAATCTCAAGGAACATCAATTACAGGAGTTGAATACTGACATCAAGTCTTGATATATATCCTTTAAATATATATTTTTTAACCAGTAATGTCCACATTGATTAGTTTATTCAGATTTTATTCTTTATTTTTCTAATGACATACAGGGCTGTACCAAAATCATTACTAATGCAATGACAGGCTAAAGTCAAATTATCTACTTGTTCCCATAAATTAAGAAAGTAGGTCTGGTAAAAAAAAAATAATAAAAACCAAGAAAAACAAGAAAGAAAAAAAAAACCTCTAAATTCATTTGAGGCAAGTTGCTCTTGACAAATCCATGTGGGCTGTTTTTTTCTGCATCACTATTTTCTAACAGAAAAATGAGTCAGTTGTGATGAATATCATATGAATTTTATGAAGAGGCATACAGGATATTGAAGGTTTCTTTCAGACTTTATAACTTCTGTACGAATTAAAATTTTCTGGTTTTGACCAATAAAAAACTACTTATAATATGGTCCAGGATGTTGACATAAAACGAATGATGAGACGCAAATTCAGTTTTCAACTTCCTTCAAGACCGGATATAGAGCCAGAATTGTCACCCTTATGTTCATAACTGTAGAACAATTCCTTTCTGAAAAAACAAAACAAAATAAAACAAATTCAACATCATGAAGAAGCTCATGAATTTCCAGCCACATATATTGAGTCCTAACAAAAGCTTTTTTACTAGACTGATGGAGCTTCATACAACTTGCCATTATCTCTTCTGGTACTAGTTGTTCTTGGCCTGTCCAATTTAAAAAATAAACCATTCTGTTACTTTTTGACTACAGTGTACGATGTGTTCAGGAGCTTGGCCATTTGGTAAGATGTCCAGTTTGCAGATTTGTCAAACACCTTATTAAGGACAGCCATATAGTAGCCTAGTTTCTTAATATACTCAAGACATGTTAAGATGAAAACATAAATGCAAGTCTTTTTTATACTATCTGGAACAGGTGGCATTGTCACAAATGTTGAAAAAAGGTATAAGTAAAAAATACAGTAAAAACTGTGCTTAATTTTCTTAGAAAACATTATTTCAGAAATATCTCTCATTCACCTCTTTTACTGTTTTTCTTCTGATTAGCTACTGGTACTAGCTTTTATATCTAACCTTTACTTTGGTCATTGAAGTAGTCCAGATCTGTTTAATATTTCTTCTGAAACTCCTTCTATCACGTTCCTAAATTAAATATAATTTTAAAATAATTAGAATAAAAGCTATTTTTCTTCACAGATATATAAATGCACTTTTGTTAACTGGGAATCATCTAGCTAGTAAAGTATTCTCTGTTTCAATGAAGTATAACTCTAGCCTCTTTAGTGGTTACTTGGCCTTTTTTTCAGTGGGGAATGTGTATTTCACCGGATCTTTCATTACGTGTCAGCCAATAGAGGTTACAAGCACCTTTACTGAATACTTATAGTTTAGTAGATCTTAGACTGATAAGAGACCAAGTGTGAATGCAATCGACTGCTTTAGAGAGAACAGTAACAACCTCTGACTCAATTCTTTTTTTGTCTTTTATCTGCTTTTCCACCTCTTTTAATACTGTTCTTTCACTTATTTTTCACTAGTCAGGACATGAAAATCTTTCCTTCTTAATATTTATTCATTTCTTTCTCACTGGTGTTTTAAGATACAAGAAGAAATCAGTTCACATAGCCAATAAGGTTACATCTCTTTGGGAACCTCATAAGCATTCCTTACTCACTATTGTCTATGTAGGAAATGCCAGACTGCTTCATTAGGCGTCTAATACTTAAGCATATATAGGCATCTCATTCTGCATAATCTCTGAATCAGTGGAATCATATTGTGCATAAAACAAAATCTTTCATTCGCGTTATTATTTTGAAGATGAAACAGAACTATATGATTTGGTGAGATTTTATTTGGTTTAGTTTGGTTTGGTTCCTTCCAGAAAGCTCCATAAGTAATTGAAAGCTGGTTGACTAGAAAGCTAAGTCACATAGGTTTAGACATTTGCATTTCAGTTCACAGTTTTGTAGAACTGCTGAATGCAAAAGAAATGCCATTTATGCTTACTCTTTCTCCTCACATTCAGTTCCCATCTCCTGCCAGCCCAAGTGTATTTGCTCCTGCTGCTGCTGTTGCTTCTGTCCCCCTGATAGCTGGTGTGCCCCTAAATGATGTTATAGCACAGATGTTGACAACCGTCCACTGTTCTTCCCATTAGAAAGCACTATGCAGCAGATGGTTCAAATGGCCCAGCATACATTTACTGGAAAGAGGTAAAGAAGAGCTGCCAGATTGTGACTTTTTGGCTTTATGCCACATGATACGAATGACAGGTTGGTAAAACAGAGTGCATGGGAAATAATTTAATTTTTTAGTGATGTTTTGCCACCGGACTTGGTTTATTTGTTGGCTTGTTCCTTTATCAAAGCTATACTGGCAGCATCCCATGTCACAGACTATTCCCAAACAGATCTAGTTTTCTGATCAGTTCTATGTTTCTTAAGAAATAGAAGGTACACTTAATATCTTTACTTCTATACAAGTCTTCTATGCTGTCCCTTAATTAAAAAGATGGATATACTATTTTATCTTAATTAAGTGACTTTAAAACAATGTAGAAACTTTGAATCATGGAGTAATTCAGGTTTGAAGTAACCTCAGGACATCTTGAATCCAACCTCCTGCTCCAAGCTGCCAGTTATGAGTCAGACCAGGTTGCTCAGGGCTTTATCCTCTTGGGTCTTCAATACCTTGAAGGACAGAGACGGCACAACCTCTCTGGGTAACTGTAACCAGTGCTGGACTGTCTGCATGGTGAAAAAGGTCTTCCCTATATCCAGTCTGAAACAGTTTTTTTTCAATTTATGCTCATTGTCACTTGTCCACCCACCACGCACAACTGTGTAAAGACTGGCTCCATCTTATAGATAACCCTCCTATAGGCATCTGGTGGATTCCTATTAGATCCCCCTCAAAGCCATGTTTTTTCCAGACTGAACAAGCCCAGATCTCTCAGCATTTCTTCACAGAGTGTAGTACTTGGGGTAGGAGCGGGAATGGGTAAAACAACATTCTAGATGAGGTCTAACAAGTACTGAGCAGAAGAGGACAACCTATTCCTCAGCCTACTGGCTGTGTACCTGCTTATAGAGCCCTGGATGCTGTTGGCTGTCTGTGCTGCCAGGGCCAGTGCTGGCTCATGCTCAGCTTTTTGCCCACCAGCACCCCCAGGGCCCTTCCTGCAGAGCTGCTCCCCAGGTAAGCAGTCCCTAGCCTGTACCGTTGCCAGGTGTGCTTCCTGCCCAGGTTCAGGACTTGGCGCTTGTTCTTGCTGAATTTCAGGATATTCCTGTTGTCTCCAGCCTGTGTAGGTATATCTGAATGGCAGCTCTGACTTAAGTTTATTAACTAGTGTCCACAAAGAGATGGTTAAAAAAAAGTAATCTGTTCATTTAATACAGGTGAAAAAAATTCTTATTTTCAAGTTGAGTGGTTGCCACTGTTTGATTTTCATTAATTGAAAAGTGTACCTGTTTTCAGCAAAGAGCTTTTGTGAGAATGATATTTAAATCTTTTCTGTTGAAGAGGAAAGAGAGAATTTGCAGTCTTAGTGTTATTTCTTTTCATTCATGGTGTTCTTACAATATGGTTGAATGCATTTTTAAAGATGAAGTTGACAGTCTGGTGTGCCAGCAGTTTGATCAGGGGATTTGTTCTAGGAGAAGGTATGCTTTTTTCATGCAGCTCTGTTGAGTTTCAAACAATGGTTGTAAAACTCATGTATTGTCCCCATCTTTCAAATCCAAAAATGTGGCAAGATCTTTACCCTTTCTCCCACTGATGTTCTTCACTTACAAAGTTCTCCTTCATAAGACTTAGGCACTACTGCACCATGTGTTGTCTTGTAGACCAGCACCAGTTGTGTGAGTCTGATGGGCTGATACCAGCTTTCATCATATCTTGGATCTGGCATCTTCTGCACAGTCATGGAAGTGAATTTTGCTGCTGCTTCTTCCATCACTACTATGAATACTGACAAACTCCATTCTACCTCAGAGCTACTGTTTAGACACATTATTTCCACAAGCAGGAAAGTGGAATAAATGGATCTGTCACAAAACCACGTTTACATTCTCCAAGCAAATACAAAAAAAGGCTGTTAACATCCAGGCCAATGTAGATGTAGTGTCACATGCTAAGACTACAGAATATGCAGCATACCTGAAAGAGCCTGTATTTCCCTATCTAATTATCTAGCTATCTACATTTACCAATAAAAGGGTCCAAATCTGTCAAAAAAAGGTGAGTTTTCAAGAATTATTTGATCCCACTGGAGCATACAGAAAATGAAGTAAACAATTATGGTGCTACCTACATTTTTGCTGATTTGGAGAATGTTTCATGCTTCGTCACAGGCATCCTATCCAAGATTGTACCAGCAACTTTCTACATAACAGAGATAATACCTACCTATCAAAGGTGTTTTAAAGATTAATATATTCCAGTTTTGTACGATATCCTCAGATTCTGCAATAACCAAAAGCTTATGAGTACATTAAAAAGAGGATATAATGTAAGTGTTTTTATATCTATATGTTTGGTATGCTGGAGAATATGAACTTTTTTGAGGCTTTTTTAAAGGTTGAAAGACAAAATACGTCTTCAAGAGGTATTTAAATAAGGAGAGAGAAGTAAACTTATCACACATGCCAAACAGATGTGTGGAATGAGAAAGAAAAAAGAGATGTCTTTTGGGTGATACAGATGAATGCCCACTTACAATTGGCATCACAGAACTACATGACAGGTGTAGTAAGAGTTCTTGAATAGCTGAGCAGTTTTTCTTTTGAGCAGATGAATATTTTCTTCAGTTTTTTCACTATGTTATTCATTGATTCTTTTTTTTTGTTTTGTTATACAAAAAGTGTAGAAGTTGTTGAAAAATATCCATCAAATAAAATATTGGGGTTTCTTTTCCTTTTAACTGATGAATGTCTCCATTATTCATTCACTTTCAAAGTTACAGATTATAGGGGTCATCTTGGTGCCTTGACTTTCCTTTAACTTCTTTTTCTTCAGCTCTGGGTAGAGGTAGATCTTTACCAGTTTACCAGCTTTCATTTTCTTATGATCAAATACATAATAACTAAGTACTGATAACTGGAATTCTTCAGTCAGTTTAGTCTCAGACACTTTCATTACAGCTTCATCTAAGAAGATACCTCTTCTCAAGCTCTGGAACTGCTCTACAATGTGAACTGATGCATGGTAAATGGAGATGATGGAGAGATTCACTTCAAAAGCATGCTGTTCATAGTTTTGGTTGTTTTTTGGTTTTTTTTTTAGAATCATGTCCTCCTCCAACTGAGGGAAGTAGGGAGAAAAATCTCATTTCTGTATGGCTTCATTTTTACTATGTGAGTGTTCCCCTCACCAGACCCTGGTGGATTTTCCTTGTCTCAGGAGTTCAGGGATTCCTGAAACTGAGGAGAAAATCTTGAGCCTGCTCACGTCAGTCACATATTTGCCCTTCAGCTTCATTGAAGACAGGATTTCACTAAGTGTGACGAAACCTTTAACTTATCTCCTAAGTCATGTCATCTTCTTTACTTATCTTGAGTGCATCTATATTTGTCCTTTATAGAGGACAGATGCACTTCTGGAGTTAATCTCCTAGTAGTCCTCACAGGCTGTGCTTTGGTTCAGAGTTGCTCTTGCTGAGTGTGTAAAGTGGTTTCCTTTTTGAACGAAGCTAGACTGGACGATGCTTTGAATGACAATGTCTAACATGCTCCAGCTGCTTGTGGCCATTCAGTCTGCAGGAACAGACTACACCTAATCTGAGTAAAAATGCCCAGAAAAGTGGTGTGGATGCCTGCTTCTCTGAAATAACTGTTTCACCCTATGGATATTGGTGCCACACTATTTGTTAATATAGACAAAATTATTTCTGATTAAAGTATGATACTGTTTGATTTCAATGGTCAAAACTCACAGATGGTAACATGATTGTCACTAGTGTTAAACTAAATCAATAATTTGATTTAGCTAGGGAGAGCTAGAGGTTTTAATGACACCCACTGTTTCTGTATCTAAATACCTCTCATATGGAATAACCTTCAAACAGTGAATTCTCTACTGATTTCAAGGAGCTCCAGACCTTATCAGGTTATAGAAATATCTATTTGTGGTTTGTTTTTATATATATATATGTATGTGTGTATATATATGTACACACACTTAATTATAAATGAATGCCCACTCAATTAAGATATTTTTTTTCTTTGCCTGAAGATGGAAACACAGGCAGGAGAACTGATTTTTTATTTCTACTTGTATTTCTTGGCAGTTTTCCCTGAAATAAACCTTAGTAACCTAAGTTGTTTTTCACTGTTCCATGACTCACAAACTGAGTTAAGGGATCTGAGAATTTTATTATTTTCTAGTGCTGACCAGAAAACAATTTTTCAGTTTCAGAAAAGAAAAGGGAAAGTGTGCAGTTTCAGAATATTTTAATATTGTTCTCATGTAGAATCAAAATGACACTTTTGGGGAATGTATTTGTGAGCAGGTTGTGATAGATACTACCTCAGTCTACCCAGTGCCCAGACAATAACCCACTGGCTAGAACACTTAACTTTGGTGTGGGAGTAACTGATCTGCTTGTTTATGACAGATTAGGCTCCCACAGACTCAGTCCCACATACTAGACAAGCTTCTTGCTCACCAAATTATAGCAGAAGACTCTTTTAAAATGTCAAATTCTCCTCTTGCATATCTTCCCTTCTATATAAGCAGCTAAATAGAAGGCTAACTCTACAGTATGGTGATTATGGGCACTTTGTAAGAAGACAAGCCATATTGCCATATCTGTTATATATGAGTGAAAGCAGAGGTTACATTTTAGCCTTTCTATGCCCCTTGAGTATTTTGTGACTTCTTTTCCCCTGAAAATGTTCTACCCTGAAACAATGAATTGAAACATTTCAGTGTAACTGCTCTTACTTTATTTTTATTATCTTTTTTTTAAAGGCAGGAAAAAATGTTGATTTCTGTAAAGCTACCCTCACCCTTTTGATGAGCCACTGTGATACCTGTCTCATCTTGCTTGCCAAAATGGAATCCATAGCCATTATTCCTGCATTATTCTGTAATGTTTCAGCAATGGTAAGCTTATGGATGTGCATATACCAGTGACATTCTCTCCAGAAGTGAAAGTAGGTCTGAGCTAATAAGGGAAACTGGAAGCTTTATGAAAAGGAGCAAGTGATTATTCTAAACATCATTAACTGGTATGTATACCACAAAAAATTTTATGTGCTGGAATGTATATTAAGAAATGGAAATGTGATTAAAAGTTTGAAGCTGTGACTGGATGCAGATATATGTCATTAACAGAACTTTACTGAATGTGGTACTCATGAGTACGATTTTTTCTTTTAATGTTTATAGTGAACATCACCATGTATGTTAGCAAAGGAGCATTCTGTTGCAAAATACACATAAATAGGAGAGGACATAAAGTTTATTAAAACAGACAATGAACAACAGGTCTTTAAAAGCAAAACATCAGTCTTTGAAAATAAAAGATTGAAAATCAATCAAAATGTATTTCTGCAAAATATTGTATTAACACTAATCAGAAAACAGAACAGAGAGACAAGGAAATATCTTACAAATGCATAAATAAACACTGTTGAAGTTAGTGCCTAGTACGTAACAGGATGGTTAAGTGCACCGAGAATATGTAGCACACACAGAATGAAGACAAATTGCATAGTGCTGCAGTTGTCATTTCTGGTTTCAGCATGCTGGTAACCAGCAAGAGAAAATTAAAAATTAACACCTAGTAATGGCTGAGGCAAATAAAACTAGTATCAAAGAATACAGACCCTATATATAATTATTTCCAAATTACACATGCTTGAGATGGCCTTGAGACAGCTAGCTGAGGTGTGCTTCAAATATAGCTATATAATAAAAAAAAAATAGTGATAAATTACCACCAGTTTAAGTTCGAAGAAGCATAAGAGAAGTCAGCTTCTGAACTCAGTTAAATGATAAAGGAAAAGAAGATGAAAAAAATCACCATTCAAAGGGAACTAACTGGTATGTTGTTCAGATACTTTTGTCTCCTGACAAGCACAAAGGTCCATTTTCCACCTATTTTCACGTTAGCTTTATGTAAGTCTGAAAAACAAGCTGTTCAGTTGTGCTTTCTTTCTCAGGGAACAGCTTCTGTCCACAGAACTCAAAGTGGACCAAAAGGCTAAAGCTGCAAAGCAATGATCCTCCTTATGTGAGATGTCTTGGCTAACATAAAAGGCTATTTTCGGGAAAGATTGAACTGCTAGACACATTATCAAAGTGTAATCTAAGATATCTGTGATAACGATTTGTATTTTTATTATAAGTAGCTCTCAATCATGCAATTTAGTTCCCTGCTATAAGGAGGACTGCAAATATGACAAATATTTCCTCTTTTAAAAAAAAGAAACAAAAACAAAAACATCAGGATGAAGTCTCAGGTCTTCAAAATATGAAGGACTTGCAGTAATTTCTTTAATTCAGGTAGGGAACAACACACTTTCTACTTCAGAACCCAAAATATTTAGATTCTTCTTAAGAATTTTCCCACTGACGTGCTTTCTAAAACAAAAAATGCCCTTTTATGAAAGCAACGTCCATGGGAAAATTTCAGAGATGCAAAAATCATCACCATCATTACCATCACTTTTATGCCCATCTAGAAAAAATACAGTGACATCTTCTTGGCTGCCCTCCTGGAATGGTCTTGTCACTTTCAGTCTCTGTTTGCAGGGAAAAAGCAAAGTGAACATAAGCCTCCGAGGCAGGGAGCCACACAATCACAACCCACTTTGAGCAAAGGAAGCTGGAGGGAAGCCCTGTGCTGGCAGTCAGGCCGCTGGCTTGGCAAGGCGGCAGCGAGCCCGTGTGCTGGTCCTGCTGCCAACTGCCTTGGGGGTCCTGCTCAGTCATGCTCTCCCTGCCTGAGACTAAAGAAGCGCTCACTAGAGTCTTCCACGATGGTCCTTGTCTAACCAGTAATTCATTTTGGTTTGCTCAGGAGTAAATCTGTTTTGGAAATCCCAGTTTCTGAAAAGAGAGTTGATTTTTTTTTTTTTTCCCCCTCCTCTCTGTTTGATTTTAATCTTTGATCTGGATTAGGGATATAGTTCTTTGCCTCTTTTTATTTTTTTCTCTTCCTAACATATGAGTTCTTAAAATGTCCAATGTTTTCCTGTTTGTCTAGTTCTATTTTGTTTTGGGAAACTTTTTATTTGTATAAGTCATGCGTGTATACATAATGTGCACATATAAAAATATACGTATGTATATAAAATATATATAGTACGTACATATAAATACATACATATTTATTTATAGAAAATAAACATGTACATTGATGGACACTATATTCATACACTGTATTATGCAGTATCTTCATAGAACTTTTGGTGTAATGCTTGGTCCATTACAGTTAGTATAACTTTTGCTATTGGTCTGATTGAAGTCAAGATTCAAGAATTTCATATTAGATTTGAAGAAATAATACTTTAGTTTCATGAGTAAAACTAAAATTTAGGGAGAGGGGATTGGTTTATGTCGAACAGAAACAGAATACCTCACACCTTACTTGACAAAATTCAAAATATAAGAGTAAGATGAGGAACGTTCCTCAAAAAATTGTCCAACTCCAGATATTTTCTGTTTCAGATCTCAAGTATTACTTTCAATATTAATACTAATAATCATAACACTAAAAGTAAAAAAGAAAAATACACATTTCACAATGCAAAATGAAATGTTTAAGCATTGCTAACATGAAACATTTACTTAGCATATGAGAAAATGGAATATTTTCACATAAAAGTTTTTGCTGAGTGCAGCATAATTGCCTCCAAACTCCCAGTGATAAAATTCAGATTGACTGGAGAGGAAAGTTAGATTCAAACTGTGTCCTTTTGAAGGCATGTTCATATTTAGCTGTTTACTGTACTAAATATCTATGCTCTACAGAGAAATAGGATAGCTGTCATCATTATTTTTAGTTCTATTTTTTGTATTGTTGATTTGGGCTTTTTATGTGGGCAGTTCATTTTGATTAGGAGTAATTTTATTCACATACATTATATGAGTAATTTCAGCTTATTTTTAGCTTGGTAAGCTAGAAGTGCTTCCATATTTTACATGAAGTGTTAACATCTGATGTTACTGTCCCTTTGTTATCTATAGCTCAGCAGTGGTAAGAATCATTTATCATCATCAAAGTAATAAAAATATATTTATTCTTACAAAACTGTTTAATTTGGGAAGTGATGGAACTGCTATTTCTACAGTTAAGCAAAAGCTGGTTTTTGTGCAACTAGTCTTCAATATTTAATCTATTCAGAGAAGGAACAAGATTAGAGAAGTTATAAAGTATAATCACCAAAGCCCAAAGAGGAAATAGCTTTTTCAGATAGTAAAGTGATGGAAAAAATGGTATATTTTTTGTGCCCACCTTCATTATATTGTTTGTTGCTTAGTGTCTTAACAGACTCAGGTGGAAAAAGGGAAGCTAAGTGTACATTATATTTTGTACACAGGCTCAGCTCTTTCTTTGCTTGTTTCCAAACTCTCTCTCCTCTTAAACGTGTAGATGGAAGTCTATGCTTCTTAAGATTATGATATCATTTAACAAGACCATAATGATGCATATGACCAACTATGGACATGCTGGGCACGCTATGACAAGATTGATTACCATTTTATCATATCACACC
>VFFE01007237.1:1970842-1981554 GCA_008921705.1 Burhinus oedicnemus | reverse complement strand
AAAGAAAAATAGAAGAAAAAAAAAAAAAAAAAAAAAAAAAAAGAAAAAAAAGGAAAATTACGAAGAACTCATAGCCTATGGAATAAGAGTACTTGGAAGAATAGGAATTACTCTTTTATTTAGTTGTGTTAAAGTCTAGATGTGGGAATTTATAACAATTGCTAAAGATATGGTGCAAAAAGAATGGGGACAGGACAGATACCATGCCAAGCTGAACTTGGGAGCCGTGGAAAACAAAGCTTGCACTGAACAAAAGGATTTAGTTGAGGCATAGACCGCAGATACACAAACTGCCCAAAAAGTACACAAATCCATGAGTGTGATCAACCATCCCTGGGTTGGAGTCATTCAACTCAGCTGTAGCTGTAGCTTTGTGGCCTGTAAGGCTCATGCAATGTACACATCAGAAGTTGAGTAAGACAAGTGCCTCAAAGTCTAGTACTAACTTCTTGTCCCCAGCTTTCCACTGAAATAGGAAATATTAAGTATGAAGGGAAAAAAAAAAGATCATTTTGAGATATGAGTGATGTGAGTGGAAAGCAGACCTAAGGAAATGTTTTCCAGTGTAAAGTCAATGCCAATTAAACTAATCCTTGGTTTCTTAAGGTGTTTGATCCTTTTTCTGTCCCGTGAAGCTGAGGGCTTTCCCCTCTCTCGGAGACTAAGATGGACACCTTTGAAGTTTTGAAGTTTCTTCATATTTTCAATTGATTTTTTGTTTTCTTCTGGATTTCACCTTAGCAGAAGAAATTTAGCAGAAGAAAAGAAATACTGTATTTCATATGCTGAATACAAAATGGGTTGCATTTACTTGGTCTTCCAGTTACATGTTTTAAATGCCTAGTAATTTTACTACATCTGTAAAGATAACCAACATATTTAGAAATCAAGCTGTAGATGTGTTTATGTGAATGCTACATCATTTATTTTCTTTTGAAAACTATCAGCCACTGAGGTAAAACGAAGCTGAAAAGTTCTGCAGTGCATTATGTATGTATCTATGAGAACTTACAGAAAAGATCATAATGTCTTATCTAGTGTAGTTAGTAAATGAGTGAATAATGAAAAAGTCAGCATTATTTTTTCTGCATAGAGCATATAATTCAACACAATATTATTCTAAAATCTAAGTACGTTTTAGTTCTCAGCAAATTATATAAAAGATAACTGATTCTCTGGATTTGTAAGGAGAATAAATGGATCCCCTTAAAGAATGGAAAATGCATTATCTTTTTTTTTATCCTTACTTAAACATATATTTTAAATTCTTCATAAATTAACAGTTTTTAATACAAATATTTTATTCTTTTCAATTTCAGCTGCCCAGGAAGTTTGAGCAGCCACAGTTCTCTTCAGATACAAAAATTAAGATGGGCACTGAAGAAGCAAACAGTTTATACTTGCAGTCAGTTTAATACTGGCTTAGTTAAGATATCACAAAGCAACTAAGCTGTGGTAACCAGTGTCTTCTTGGCCCACAAAAAACGCAGAACACTATATACTTAGTTCAACTGCTTTTCCTTTAAAAAAATTGGAAATACAACTATTTCATTTCACAGAAGGATAAAGTTTGGAAAAAAAACCCTAAAAGCCATGAGAAATCCTTGGAGTTAAGAGTAACAAATATAATCTTGTCTCAAAAATGCCAACATTATTTTTAGGAAATAAAAACCTAAAATTGAGAGAAAAACTCTGAGATCAGTGGGAAAGTTTTCATTGTCTGTTATGAATACTGAATCCTGATTAAAAAATTGAGGAAATTGGTCTATTCTTCTATGGAATTTTACATGAGAATCACTGCAGCCTTTTGTGTGTCATTCCCAAGCAGAGGAAATACCATAGACTAACTCACAGTCCTAAGTAGAGCATTTATTTCCAAAAGATTTTTTCCCCTCTGTATATCTGTAAATCCTAATAAGCTTTTAGCTTGTTTAGGTTGACCTATCATTGGCCACACAAGACTTACATAAAACAACAGTGTTGGAAAGACTATGTAATAAAATAGATATGTATATGTGATCTTCAGTTCAAATTGGCTAAATAAATGATTTTTTCTCCAGCATAGCAATTTTGCTTCTCAAATCGTGAGACTCTTATTTTTATAGAATTTTATATAACTGCCAGCATGCATACTCACACACACTCGGATGTCAAGTCAAGATGGCCACCATTTAAGTTAGGGAACACCAACAGATAAAGAGGAAGCTTATGGATTTTCTTATTACAACTTTATAAACTGCAACTTTTTACAGCCCTGTACTTCACAGCATAATATTAAAAACTGCAATGACTGCACATACCATTACAAGATTTTCACACTTTAAATTCAAGCCCTCAAAAATATATATTTCTACATGTCTTTAAAATACCCCAAAATAGTATTTTATAAGCAACTTTTTTCAGAGAAATTGGAAGTAAAATGCACAGAATAACACGGAAGTGCAGTAAGAAATATAGTATATATTATAAAATACTTAAAGTAATTTGAACAATTTGAATTCAGTAAAGCTTTGTAGTTCTGTTTTTGTGCTCTGGAAGAATGTTAAAGTGAAATATCTTATGCTTCCATTGCCTGGGCTATGGTCTTTTTGTCTATGACAGCAGGCTAAAATAGATAAAATATAGATTTTTATGTGGTTTGTTTTTGTTTTTCATTTTGGTGTGTAAGAGATGTATTTTTATCTTTCCAGTATGCATTCTATTTTTTAAGAATACAGCTAAGAGATATGTCTAAAGTAATCAAACCTTCTTAAGCACAGATATTAAAAGTGACTTGAATTTTTCAGACTGCTGAACTGATGTCAGCTTTGCATAAGCGTCTCATTCTACAGGCCTGTGCGTAGGAAGTTAACTTTCAGCAATACATCTGAGACCAAGCTTAATGAGTAAAGCCATCAGTAGTCTACAGACAGAGTTTCACAAGTGGAATGTTCTGTTGATTGATTTGTCTTATTTCCTTCTTTTTATGCACTCTGTATTTTCAATCAGTCACTACTGAGTGTGAACAATTTTATCATGAGGATAGGACGGTACAACATGCAACACTTTAAGTCTAGATTGTTGCTCAACATGCTGGAAAAAAGAGGCACAAAAAATTAACAAGATGAACCATAATGGTAACAGTATTTTAATATACAAAAGATTTCTGAAGACAAGGAAAAACATTCTTTATATTCATGGTGTATAAGCACTGTTATTATGTCATTTGAGGAAAGACGACCCGGATTATTTTAAAAGTTAGATGTATTTTTACCCTGGTTTAAGCACATTGCTCTAGAACAAACAAAGCCTACACAAGAAATACCTGTGAACATTTATTAGCACTTCTGATTTTATTCAAAAGGTTTCTTTTTACATTATTCTTTTCAAATAAAGGATTAAAATAACAGCTGTTTGTTTGTTTTAGGTTTGATGGTTTATTTTTCATCCTGAATGGCCCTATAAACTCTACAGGACTTTGTGAATTCACACTATGCTTTGAATGTCATGAATAGACGCCAAAGTCTGCTGTTAGGATATTAGTATTTACTAGGATATAATAAGATGGCTACTACTACTGCTACTGCTATTACTACTACCATCACCACTACTATTACTGCTACTACTACTACTACCACCACCACTAGTTCTAACAGTGCTAATACCAACACTACCAAGCTACTAGCATAGCACAGTAAATATGATACCTGCTTTTAGCAGGGAAAGCCCTGTTGGCAGCTCAAGAGAAGGAAGGGGCCTGTGGTTGAGATAGGATGGAAATAAGCCCACAGGGGCTCCAGACGAAGAAAAGGAGGAAGAAATCCTGACTGTGGGCAGGACACTCCTCCCTTGGGGTGAAGGCTGGCACTGATGAGGGTTCTCCCTGCCCCCCGCCACCCCCCTCCTGGGCCAGAGCTTGAAGGGGGCAGCTCAGGCCTTTAGGGACCATGGTAGGCAGAAGCCCACACTGGGAAAGGGGTGGTCGCCAGCAAGAGTGTGCTGGTGTTTTTTAATAAAAACGTGAACTGTAGAATTCTTGAGGTTTTTCTGTTTTCCTTGGGTAATTTGGACTACTCAACTACTAAAATATTAGTTGAATTAGCCATTATTCTTAGCTCCATGCATATGGCACATTCACTTTTGCACCTTACCATGTTTTAAGCATATCAATGGTGTTCCTAGAGCTGAAGGTAAATCACAGGAAGCAAAAGTCACTCAGACACCAGCAAATTGTTAAAGCAAGCTGAAAACTTCTGAGGCCATGACACGCCCTGAAAACCTGCACTGCCAATGCAGAGCCTATGGCTTTTTACTAGCAATAACAAAAATCAGAATAGCTGAACTAAAGTAAAAACAAAAGATAGTCCCTGCCCCAAAGAGCTTATTGTCTAAGAAAAAAAACCAAAAACCAAAACAAACAGCTGTATAAAACCAGACAGATGGGAGACTAGCAGGTAAACAGTCAAAAAGTCAAACTGTCCTATTCAGCAGGGTAATAAGTGGTCCCAGTGTACCACCTGCCTAATTGTTGTCTACTTGTTTTTTGGTTTGGTTTGGTTTGTCTTGTTCTCTGTGTGGAGAAGGGATAAGGGTCACAACAAACAAGCATTTTGAAATGAAATATGACAAAGAACTTAGAACAAGTCCTTGTTCAACAACAGATGCTGCAGAAGAGAAAGCACCAACATACTTTCTTGAAAATTTAACACGTGGATGATGGAGGCTGGCATCACTAAAGGACTGGAGGCAAGAGGTGACATCTTAAAGGTCAATGTATTTAAAGAATGTGGGTTTTTGAGGGGAAGATAAGTATTGAAGGACCTTGAGAGCGAAGAGCAGCAATTTGTTGGATGTGACAGAAAATGGTGAGTCAGGAATGCAACAAGGAAGGTGACATTATCAAAACAGGTGCTAAGTTTACAACAGAAGTCTGATTAAATAACAACAGTTTCAGCTTGTGTTTTTTAAAGGCTGGAAAAAAGGATGTAACAAAGTCTGATGTTAAATGATGCCCATCTAGATTAGAGTTTTATGAAAATGTATGTACTGTAGAGCCTGATTCTTCCCATTTTCATGGAGAAACAAATATCAGAGTTGATTATATAAACCTAGATAACCTGGATAGGAAAATCAACACAGAGTTTCCAATCAAATAGTTAGTTAGGAGTCTTGGTGACAATACTTACACCTCCCAATAGTGAGGAGAAAAAGAAGGAAGCATGCTTGAGAGAAAGAACAGCATCTTTTGTTTAGTTACGTCAGAACTGATGTGAAGGCAAAACATCTACTCAGAGATGTCAGAGAGGCAGGCCAGATTTCAGTTTGGAAGATCTCTGTTTTCAGAAAGCAATTCTGAAATAGAGATACAACACAGATATAACTATGTGTGTTTGATGTTGATGTTAGCTGTAATAAGCTATGAAGAAGGGAAACAATTAAATGGATGGCAGTTTGGGAGAGGGTTGTGGGTTTTTTTGAGAGTAAGAATGGACAAAGCAAGGAGAAAAGAGAACCAGGAGAAAAGAGTGCTTAAATGAGGACTTTGCTAGATTTTGAATCCCTTAGATGTCTATTAGAATAGTAGCCTGAAAAATGAGATACCTGAGTTCAGTTCCTAAGAGGGTTTGAACTATTTCCAGCTCCCAGACTGTGGAAGACAATTCTCACTGTGTGCATGTTGATGCCTTCATCTGCACAATGCTCAAAAAAGGAACGCACTTCTGTTTATTGTTAAAGCTAAGTCACAGTATTAAGAGTGGCAAATTCCTTTTTCTTAGATCTTCCTTTATTGTGTTGAACTGATGTACCCTGAGGACCAAACCTTGTATCTCCAATCAAAAGGTTAAAAATACACATTAAATTCCAAATGCACATACATATCAAATACTTTTCCTTTAGTATGCTATCATTTGATACTGTAACCCGTACACATGATATCTTATTTTTCCATATTGAATGACAGAAAACTTTTTTTCTCACCTTTAGCTTCAAAGAAAAAGGGAAAGATGTCCATCTTGTATTAATAAGCAAAAGAAAGTGAAATAAATGTCTGGTTTATCCATTTCAGCTACTTGAATATACAGAATATAAACTATACAGAAAAACAAACAAATATAATATTAAAATAATATTTGTACTTGTTTGATATATTATTCCACTCCTAGTCATTTCCTGAAAATTACTTTTAGTAATGCCAGGAATAGTTGGTATCTTTGTCTGTACTTTCCCTTTGCCTGGTACATGATGATTATGTCTCACCAGTACCTAGTACTTTTAGTTCTGTGTGTAATGTGAAACTAATTCTCAGTAGGGAGTATGCATCTATGAGAATACTAAGATATAAGGCTGGCTGGATTATTTATTGCAAACTACTTTCCTGACCAGTGATTCTGATCCTATTAATACAGTTATTACAAGCAAATTTTGCCAATTTTTTTTTTTTTAAAAAAAGGTGCCAGCTGGTAGATGTTTCAAGAATTATTCCTTTCTCTGTTTTTCTTAATAGATCTAAACCAAAGCACATTAAAATAATCAACTGAGGTCAGATTTTTTTTCACTGATATCACTGTAATTTGGATCAGTAGTTGGTAACTTGTTTGCTGATAGCTTACAACCTCATGAGGCCAGCTTACCAAATGCTTTCACCTATTGAATTGTCTTTCTGATCTTTTCTCAAGCATCCTGTTATGAAACAAAAAAAAGTTCAGAACAGGTTCTAATGCTCACTGCCCTGTTGTTATTGAACTGGTTTTTTGGGTAGAATGTTCTTTTCTATCATTTCTTCACTGTATAGCAGGATCTAATGCCATCATGTAAATATTTAAAGGTGAGATCTGTGGAATTGTTCTATAATGAAGTGTTATGATTCAGTTAGAAAATCAACAAATATGGCTACATCACTAGATACAATACTTTTATGCAAATTTTTTATTTATTTGTCATTAAATTAACTGATTTATGGTTGTTGGGTTTTGAGCTTTGTGTTTTTGAATTGCCAGGTGATTACTGTAACTGTCTTGGAAAACAAACCACTGAACTAATTTTTTCTTCATATCTAGACTTATTTGTACAGTGCTGTGTTTGAAATAAAAATAATTTATTTCTGATCCCTGTAGTGATCAGTAAATTCTCTTAAGCATCAGATGTTATTACCTGCATCTGAAAAGGTTTATCAGTATAGAAAAGGTAGCTTTAAACCAAATAAATGCTTATGTTTTCAAAAGTAACCCTTGAATTTGTGTATATAACTTTACAGATCCTTCAGTATGATTTGCAAAGACTAAATAAATGTTCATTGAATGTTAAATCTGGGCATTGCTCCAAGAAGCTTACTGATTCCTACATTTGTTCCCACATAGAAAACCATGTGTCAACAGCTCAGTCTGATTGCAGTCCTTCCTCTTCCTTGCAGTTTTGAACTCTGGTATCCATATAGCATAGCTATCCATTTTCAAGTTGATACAAAGAAGGAAAAAGTTAACTGGAGTTTCTAAGATGGCTTCTACCTTCAGAGAAAAAATATTCTGGAACAGTGTAATAGGTTGACCTTGGATGGCTGTCAAGTGCCCATCAAACCACTTTATCACTCCCCCTCCGTCAACAGGACAGGGAGAGAAAATAACACATAAAACCAATGGGTCAAGATAAGGACAGGGAAATCACTTACTAATTACCATCATGGGTAAAACAGAATTGAGTTAGGGAAATTAATTTAATTTATTGCCAGTTAAACAGACTAGGATAATGAGAAATAAGAACAAATCTAAAAACACCTTCCCCCCCACCTGTCCCTTCTTCCCAGGTTCAACTTCACTCCTGACTCTTCTATCTCCTCTCCCCAAGCAGTGCAAGGGGCTGGGGAATGTGGGTTGCTGTCAGTTCATGAAGCTTTGTCTCTGCCACTCGTTCCTCCTCACACGGTTCTCCTGCTCCAGTGTGGGGTCCCTCCCATGGGATATAGTCTTTCATGAACTGCTCCAGCATGGATACCTTCCATGGGGTGCACTCCTTCCTGAACAGACTGCTCCAGTGTGGGTCCCCCATGGGGTCACACGTCCTGCCAGGACCCTGCTCTGATGTGAGTTCTCCACAGTCTGCAGCCTTATAAAAAAGTTTTACTAAAAGACAGGGCAGGGAAATGTAATTATTTCAAGTTGGAACATTGCAGTTATATGAAAATGTTTATCTACCTCCTAGCAGTAGTAGGATACTAGATACTGTGGTGCAGGTGGTCCCTCACAGTGTATGCTACTAGATTCAGTTGTACACAGATCTTAGCTTTAATTGTAAACACATTTAGGTATGTACCTCAAAATCATTAACCTATGTGTACTTTCTGAGGACAAGTAGGAATATGCTGTACCCTTTTCTCTAGTGTGTAAAGTGTGGAGTTTCTATTTGTTATCTAGCAAGCCATTTTCACAAATGAAATAGAATAAAAAGATTTAACTTCTCCAAAACCTCAGAGAATATAATATCTGTAAATGTTTTTTGGTTTGTTTGTTTGGGTTTTTTTTTCACATTTAAGTGTAAATTTGGTTTAAAAGTTATTTGGAGGACCATAAAGATGTATTGATAGGCTGGACCACTGGGACTCAACAGTTAACATGGCAGTTTGTTATTTACAGTTTTGGGCTGTTCCAGTACAAAATAGACTTTGTCATATTGGAGCAACTTCAGCAGAAGCTACCAAGACAGCTGGACACTGGAGCACTTGCCCTGTGAGGACATGCTGATGGAGCAGGTCTGGCTCAGACTGGAAAAGACACAGGTTTGGGATGGAATTGTAAAGCTGTCTGACAACACAGATGGAGTCAAACTCTTCTCAGAGGTGTGTAGCGACTAGACGAGAAGCAAGAGGCACAAGCTGGAAAAATGGAAATTTATAGTATCTAACTGCAATTTTTTTCTTTTTCACTGTGATGGTAATCATACACTGGAACAGCTTGACCACAGAGGCTGTGGAATCCCATCCTCCAAAACTGAACTGGCAAGGCCTTGAACAGCTTTCTCTGGGTTGACCTTGCTTCCAGGGAAGGATTGAACCACACAATTTCTAGAGGTCCCTTCCCACCTAAGTTACTCTATGGTTTTAACCTAATCCTCTTTCCATCTGGAAATAAGTTTAAAATAATGGTTAAATGGAATGATAATTGATTGGGGTTTTGTTGATTTGTTGTGTTTTGGTTTTGTTTGGAGTTTTTTCTATGTCTCTAATGGTTAGAAAGATGATTGTAACTGCTTTTGTATCTGTTATGGCATCTGTGGATAAAACCCTAGAAAAGCACATTATCTATGTTTCTATGAAGGAAGTTATGTGAGCTAAGACATAATGATACTTGTTTGAAAACCAATCTAATTTATTAGGGGAAAAAATGCCAAATTTTCTGTAGCATTTTTGTTCTGAAGTACTTTTCTCTACTGCTTAGTTCAACAGGAATGTAACACACAATGTGCAGGGAAGGAAGACTAAATTATGGAAAACCTTGACCTATTTTCTTGGAGGAATTTTAACATACCTATTCTTTTAATGGTTTCTTATCAAAAGGCAGTGTTCTTTCTTAAGTGACACTTGGTACAAAGTTCAATTTAATGCTACAAATTTTCATGGGTATTTTTGTATTTGAATTTTGAAATTTAATTTATTGGTATTTTGTCACAAAATTTACAAAAATCACTGTTGTTAATACCATATGTTACATCTGTGCTCTCTATTGAGAACAAAAAAAAAACCTTGCAAAAATTATGATTAATTTTATTTTCTCTTAAAGAAAATGCTTTAGCACTTATTTTCTTTTTTTCCACTGTTGAGCAAGTTTCTTACCAGTCCTTCTTTTCAGTACATTGTATGTACAGTGAAAATCTGAGTGATTAAGCAAGGAAGTATAATTTTTCTAAAAAAATATAAATAAATATTTAAAGGATGAGGTAGCTGACTCAAAGTCTAACAAAATAATATGGCAGCTGCACCAGAAATTATGAATTAACTAATCTGAATATCCCATTCCATTATGTCTTTCATTTTTTAAAGTGTTTTAGGATTTCTCAGGGTTTTGGTTAATGCTAACATAGTTTTATACTATAAGCATTTTGATTTAAAATAGTCAACACTTTAGACTTCCTTTATTACTAACAAGGAAAAGTAGATATGTTCCCACTGGTCAGATGTGAACATGTACTTTAGGATGAAATTAATCAAAAATGGCATTATCACTTTCTGTCCATTGTCTGCAAAGGATTAGTTCAAAAGTAAATATCTGTAGAGAGTAAGCCCATATTTGATCAGATGACCAATGTTATATCTGAATAAGAATTAAAATTTCAAAACATTTTGGTAGCAGATCTCCTTCCTTGCTGGATCAGAAACAAATAGCTTATGAGTCACCTCAACCAAAAATAACAAATCAAACCACTTCCTAGTTTTAAATTTAGCTATTATAAAAACGACAATTCAGGTTTTCAGGTGATGTTAACTAGAAGTTTTTCACACCTTGTCTGTCATCTGGTATTCACTGACCCAAAACTTGTGTTCTAGGTTAAGCTGCATGTCTCTCTACACCCTGCTAATCATATTGAATTATCCACTGACTAATGAGAGCTTAGATAACTAGCTTTTTGTGTAGACATGTTATGCAAACTGGATCCCACCCATGAGTCTTTACTGAGCAAATGCTTTTGTGAAGAAGTTCCTTACGTGTTAGCAAAGTATAAGAGAAAAAAAAAAAAAAAAAAAT
>VFFE01007237.1:1951554-1970822 GCA_008921705.1 Burhinus oedicnemus | reverse complement strand
GAACCTTTCAGTCGATAGCTGTCTTGTTTACCTTAACCTTACATATCACTGTTAACTGAAAAAAAAAAAAAGGAAGAAATAGGAATCTGGCCATACTCTCTGTCTCTGGCTACATAACAGGTAAATTGATGTCAGAATTCTTCTTGCACAACAGATTAATGACTAATTCTTTCCTTACATGCTTGTAAGTGATTTATTTCTGAGTTTTCAAGTATTCTCAGATCCAATATTGATGTTTCTGGCCTAATTTTCTAAATAATTATTTAATTTTTGCTTAACACTCAGAATTTATTTCTGCCATTTTCTTCCTTACGTTCCTCTCCCTTTTGCTCATTTGGAAAGATGTTCTCAGTTTTGATGTCTGGGGTCAAGGCCCCTTCTTAACTGAGTCACTCCTTTTAAATTGATAGCGTATCACCACTTGTATGTTATCTGTCAGTATTTTAGTGAGATGCTTAAAGAAGAATTTTGTACATTAACATAGACAAAGTTGCGACACAGTCTAATTTCTTAAATAAGAGGGATACATCATCCATTAACAGAAGTCTTACTGAGCTGAAAGACTAATTGAAAGCTTCTGTTAGGAATTGTGACAAGTGTTCTTTGCAGCATAGATACAATTAATACATAAATCCATTACTTGCCTCTAAAAAAATATTTTAGTGCAATACTAATCTCTCTTTTTTTAATTGGCTTCTTCAGCAATTCCCTTTCATTTATAAAAAGACAGAGAAATTTATTAGATATTTTGTATGTCACCTCTGGGTTCTGACCTACATACATTTTAAGCGAAGCTCTTAAAAATTTGACTAGGACATCTACTAATGTTGCTATTGAAACAGTGCCCAGGACAACTCATGCTGACAATTCTGGGTGCTATAATGGCAGTAAGTTTTTCTTCTGCAAAATAACTGCTACCTGGTACTCTGTTCATTATACAGTATTGTATTATCTGAATCTGTTGAATTATATTTAATCGAAACTTTAGTAGACTCTGTATTTGATGATGTGGTTAAACATAACCCTATGTTGAACGGTCCTCCCAAATATATTTCATATATTGTTCTTGGAACGTTGTACTCCCAGTGCTTTTTTTTCCAGAGATGTTAGGATTGAAGGGAGCAGGAGATGAGATGCCTCTTCTGTTTCACCTTATGGTGTGGCAAAAGGGGCACTCACTTAGTGAAGATCTTCACGTGTAACCAGCTGTTAAGCAGTTTTACTTTGAATCTATCCCTACATCTTCTTCAATAATCAAACACCAGCAAATAACAAAGTACTCTTTCTACAGTTTCCATCACTTGGTAAAATTGTCCTACAGATTCTTCATTCTGGCTTGTCTTTTATCAACACCTGTGCCTCTGTTACATGGTGTTTGTGATAAGACAAACTTGCGATAACTTGTGATAAGGCAAAATTTTTGGACAGTACAAATGTCAAAGGGAAAATACCTGTCTAGACACCATCCATGGAGAAGGTATGGGGATTCTGGTTATATCAGCTGCTGAACAAAGATTCCTCTGGTTTTCATGGGCTCATTCATCTTCTATAAATACATATATATCTGTTTGTTTTCATCTTGTCCTCAGTTAATATCTAAGGACAATACAAGAGGTAAGTGTATAGTGTGAAATAAGGAGCTTGTCTCTGCTCTACCGATGTAGATTCAGTCTGCCATTCACAGTTAAGCTCACTGAAAGGAAACCAAATAAATTGCTTGTGTAGAGTTTTGGACCTGAGTAACTCAGGATATTTGTCTGTCAGTATTTCTGATTCTGGCTTGCAAAGTAATCATGGAACTGTCTTTACCATTTGGCATTTTCTGTCACAAATGCAGTTACAATTTCAGAGGCAATAAGGAGAGAAATAATATAGAAAAGATTGTAGATAACTCTTTAACTCTGATATGTTGAGATCTGATAATTCATTATCTAAAATCTTTATGTTTAGAATTTCAGTTTAAGAATTCAGGTTTTCTTTCCCACTACTGTTAGATACAAGCTGGCAATATGAGCTCAATATATCTTTCTTTAACCTTTAGTTTATTTTTTGTTGATTTTTTTAATTTGTTTTTAAAAACATTTTTTTCCTCCCCGAGTTTTATAGGACTACTAGGAATGCTAGTGTTTGTGATTAAAATTTAGATATCCATATAGACCATCCTTTGAGGAATGTCATAATCTAATACAATTTGTCTTAAAACAGACAGATTAGTGTTTTTCAGTTTGTTTTCATAGAATCACAGAATAGTTTGGGTTGGAAGGGACCTTTAAAGGTCATCTAGTCCAACCCCCCTGCAACGAGTAGGAAGATTTTCAACTAGATCAGGCTGCTCAGAACACTGTCCAACCTGACCTTGAACGTTTCCAGGGATGGGGCATCTACGACCTCTCTGGGCAACCTGTCCCAGTGTTTCACCACCCTCATTGTAAAAAATTTCTTCCTTCTATCTAGTATAAATCCATCCTCTTTTAGTTTAAAACCATTACTCCTTGTCCTATTGCAACAGGTCCTGCTAAAAAATTTGTCTCCATTGTTCCTGTAGGCCCCTTTTGAGTACTGAAAGACCGCAATAATGTGTCCCCAGAGCCTTCTCTTCTAATGAGTCCAGAGCTGGATGGAGTACTCCAGCTGGGGTCTCACCAGAGCAGAGTAGAGGGGCAGAATTTTCAATCCACCTCCTTTTTATATAACACTATCTGTTTTTTCAAGGTGGTGAGAACTAGCCATATCTTTAAAGTAATTTGATGATTTTATGCTTGAAACAGTCCTATTCCTTATTGGTACTTTTAAACCCTTTCTTGAACCTAGTATAGAGAGGTTAAATCATTGCATCATTAATATTTAAGGCAGACTAAATGGAAAGAGATGCTTATAAAGTCCAGACATCTTTGTCACTGATATAATAGTACAAAGAGACAATTTTCTTCATAAGAACGGGAAGATAGTTCTGTCTGTTCCATGTTAGATCATTTATCTCTGTTATATTGATTAATTCATTTTGGCGACACTACTTTGAATAATGAAAAGCTGGATAAGATAGCCTGATGGTCAAGATGGAATACTTAAATTTTATCCCAATTACAGAAAAGCTTATTTTTAAGATTCACTGTTCGGATAATCCATCTCATTTTTCTCTCTGTTTCTTCCTCTCTGTATATTCTGACTCTTTCACCATGTTTCTAGGGAACCCATTGTCATAATGTTTATAGCCATTCGTTTACTATTTTGTTAAACAACAGCTCTCCTCACTCTCATCAACTAGTAGTTTTACCTATGCTACCAGAAATTCTTGAAAACCAGGTATTTTACTGTAGCTTTGGTGCACATTATTTTGTCAGTTACACTAAGTTTATCCCTACACCACAGAGCAAAATTTGGTGACATTTTTTTTCTTTTGAAGAAGCTAACTCTTCAGCAGAAGTGCTAACCGTTTGATTTAATGGTGTGATAAATACATTTATATAGTCAACAAGTGTTTAATTCTTAGAAGACACAATTGGGTTATCTAATTTGACTTGCTGATTAACATAAACTGTAGAATTGGATGCCTTTAGTCCTGTATTAAACTCACTGCCTTATGCATAACTAAAGCGCTTCCAAAAAACAACATCCATTCATAAATATAAGGTGTCAAGAGATATATAATTGCCTACAATTTGAATAAATGCTAAATTAGCAACTCAGTTAAAAGTTTTCCCCTATTGAATTTGCCTGACTTTCACTTTGTTATGCTTTTCTGTCATGGACTACAGATCCTTTCAGTACTCACATTTGTCCCTCTGTAAAGGTATTGAGTAGCAGTAAAGTTATGAAATGTACTTCTTCACTGAAATGAAGAATTGTCTTGAGAAGCTATTTTTTCATATGCCAGATTGCTTGGATTGCTAAAAGTGAAGACCTAGAATAAAACAGATCATATTAAGACATAATGAAAAAAACCCCACAAATAACCACGCCTCCCTATTTTTCCAGTGATTTACCTTTTGTAGAGAGCTATTTTCATAGTAAAAAAAAATAAATAAATCATATTTGGTAGTATTTAAAATCCATCATATGCTCACTGGTACAAATACATAACTTCTGTAAACCTCAGTAGCCCTATGTATCATATATCTATGTAGATTTCCACAGTCTTAGCCTGCTCAGAAATGACAGAAAGAGACGGCCTTTCCTGATGTGGCAGTTCTCCTCCTCCCCTGAATTAAATTTTCAATAGTTTTAAATAAAATATCTTGTCATCATAAAGATAAATCTGTTAATGTATATAAAGGGGACAACCATAACTGAAGAGTTGCAAATGAAGGAGAAAGCTATTCATAGGCAGAGTGAGAAAGATCGAAGAAAGGGTAATTTATAGATGTTTATATTCTTCCTGTAGTGTTGAAACAACAGTGCTGCTAGATGTACAAACTGAAAGATTTCACAAATCTTAGAACAAATCTTAGTCAACAGGAACTGCCTAAGTAAATGAAACAATCCATAGAAAATGAGTGAAAAAGTTGCTTTTGGAAACAAACAAACAAAAATATTCATTCAAGCACACCATCTTAAACTGAATGTACTTTGCATAGAATTACCACTATGGGTTTAGTTTTAAATTGAAGTCATTCTTCAAAACAAAATACAAATTATGCTGTTTTTATTTAATCAAATATATAGGGTTTATAAGCCTCCCTTTACTGCAACCTGTTGATTTTGTCTTGTCTGTATATCCAAAAATGTGCTTAGTTCATATAGAGTGTGAGTTATTAATACAGTGACCTACTGGAAAAAAAATGGACAGAACAATCTTCTGTTAAAACTTGGATTTAGCCAAATATGGCTAAAATATGGCTCTCACTCTGGGCTATCGCAGAGTACTCATGTGGTCAACAGGACAACTCAGATTCTCAAATAAAGACATGTGCTCTGCCAAAAGGGATCCTAACAGCCCTTTTGTGTTGAGTAATTTATGGTTTCATATAACTGATGTTCTCTCTCACTATTGACACTTCATGAAAAAGGAATTTGAATATATGACTGATTGTATGCAGCCTGCTAAGCAACCTTTAACTAAATTGACTGAGTAGAGTCAGCTTGGGCTTGATAGGCTTTCTAGGATATACTAAAAAAAAAAAAAAAAAAAAAAAAAAAAAGATAAACTTCACTTCTAGGAAACTGAGCATCAGCGATATTTTAGACAACGTACCAACTAAACTCTATGTTTTTACTGTTAGGAAGATTAATGTGTTTCTGATATTTGTCAAATACCATTGTATAAAGGTGAAATTTTCTCTTGTGGAATGGTTGCATACGGTGCTTTGAACAGCATTTTTTTTTTTTAACCAGTTAACAGAAGATTCAGATAGACAACTAGAATGCTGTCATTAAAGTTTCAGAATAATTACAGAGAGATGCTTCATAGAAAATCCCCTCCTAGCCTCAACTTTCCTTCTGATCTCTGAATAAAATACACTTATAGCTGAGACTTTAAAAACTAGCATTTCTCTTCTCCTTCAGCCTAATTTATTTAGAAAAAACAGTTCTCTGGGAATTGTTTCTTAACATAGTGTGTTTTAAAAGCCTATTTCACTGGATAGTATTTTTTCTAGTGTGTAAAATAACTCTAAAATTGAAACCCATTAAGACCTCGTATCTTCAGTTTCCTGCTGCTTTGCATCATCATCACTGGCTTCATCCATCTCATCCTTTGAAGCTGTGCCCTAATTGCCTTTCAAGACATCAACATCAACCCACAGACTGGGTTGCAGCCACTTGTGTAAGTCACCTGCTTGTAACCTCCCTCTACGAATTTTAAATGGTCTCCTGCTTCCAACCACCACTCTTTTTTTGGGCTGTAATCAAAATCTCTGGTACTAGCTTATCTTTTTGGCACACACAAATCCACAAAGAGAACTCTTAGCCTTCATATGTAAGCGTTTAATAAATATTATACCTTTCTCTGATATCTTTTAATTAAATGGAATTTTGCTAATTCTCATTAAATTTAAAAAAAAAAAAAGATTCATTAACAGTATTAAAAAGAAAACATATCATTATCTTGCCCAGGCCTGTTCTATACTTTTCTCTTTCAGATAACTTATGTTTGTCTCTATTCTTTTCTAATAAGAAGATTAATAATTTTTGTTGGCAAATATGGAGAAATATATAAAAATATGGACATGATTTCTATACTTATTTCTGATGTTGTCCTAACCTTTATTCTTGTTGATTTAATTATGGAAAGCTTCAAGTTACAAAACTCAACCTTAGATATTTCTTAAAAACTTTAAAGTTTCAACATCAATCCAAAATTTACTACCAAACCAGTCTCTTCTAATTAAAAGTGGATCCACATTTAATTTCAGGTAAAAATTATGATTTCATTCGGCAATAATCACTCTTTCTGTTTTTCATAATTCAATGTAACAATGGAAACCTTCTTATCCAGAGGTTTAAGCATAACAATGTCGTCTTTGCCAAAATTCTGTATGACGTGTATTTCCTTTTTACTGATATTATATATTCTATGATTAAAGCTCATTTTAGATATATTTATCTGAATTAATTTAGCATAGGTTCCTACAAAATGATAAAAAGGACAATAAATCTACTATGAAGTTTGTTTTTTTAATTTCCATAATTTGAATTAGTCTTATGCTTACAATAATCATTATCAATATCATTCAGAAGTTGGATTTAGCAACATTTTGACTGAAAATCCTTTCAGACTGTCATCTTAGTCCTGAAACAAATATCTTCTCAACATATTAAGAGCGTAATAGAAGATTGAGTAGAGCTTGGTTTGCAGTGATAAATTGCTTCCTTGTTTTTCTTCTAGAAAATGACAGGTTTTTTATGGAATTTAAGGAAAAGTAAAATATATGATGACATCCTAATGGTCATATCCTCTTTGTTTTTCAAAATAGTTCAAAAATATTGTGCACATATTAAAATACATACAACCCCAGTGATGGCTAAAACAAATCTTAGGAAAGGATTCAGAGTGTAATTCAGGCAAGGGCAAATTGGAGACAGAAAGCAAAACTTGAATTTTTTTCCCTTGTGGACAAATGAACAACTTATTCTGTGGCAAATCAATGCATATTGATTTTTAAAAGGTCTGAGCATGGCATAACCCATACAGTCAGTACCACTGTAACCTGATTCCTGAACTGGTCACACCTTCATGCTCATTTGTATGAAGATCCTACTGTACTGTTTGTCACAAACTTAATTTACCTGTTCATGTGCCCTACAGCAAATAATCACCACATTCCTTCCTCAGAGGGACTGAACTGACTACAGGAGAATTACAGTAGATTTAGATTTTAAGGTGGAAAATGCTTCTCTTTTCACCAAAAAGAGTGGAAATTATACATATAATAAACTTCCCTCCCCTTTTTTTTTCCCAAGGTGAGGAATTTCTCTAGATACACATATAGGAGATTCAATTTGCCTGAATTCCATGAGAATAAAGAGCTGTACTTGGATAGTATGCATTTTATGTGCAGGTCAAGCTACAGACATATATGCACAGAGGTTATAAATCATTTCATGACATTAATAACTTATGTACTATGTATAGGATATGCGTAAATCATTATATAATTGTGTTCCTCTGTCCAAAAATGGCTCATCAGTATGTAAGAATTAAGTTCTAAATCCTAAAAGAAAAAAACACAAAGTGGGTTTTGTTGTTGTTGGGTTTTTTTTCCTGTTGGGGTGATTTTTTTGTTTGTTTGGTGGTTTGTTTTTTTAAATTGCTTTCCATTTGAACCATCATTCAACACCTCTGACGTCACTGACACGCATTTTGCCTATCAGTTTCAACAAATGTAATACACTGCCTCTGTCTGCCAATGTACATTTACAAAGGGTCAGTATAGAAGATTATATCAATTCCTTAGATGTCCCTGCTAGGATTGTCTTAATAAAAAACTATTAACTTATTGATATCTTCTGCTCAATAATCATATTTTAAAATCATTTTATGATATGCCTCATCAAGCTGCTGCTTCATTTCTTACTGCATAATTTTGACAGAACCGTTTGGAAAATCAATGCCTTAGAGCTGTGTTTGGATTTACTGCTGAATCCAATTACAGGGTATTATCATAAAAAGCATCAAAATGAAATTTATTGATGGTGCTTGTTTAGTGAGCATGCAACTGTTAACTCTAAATATAAATATTTTAATGGCATGATTTCTCATCATAACAAAAGAGGGAAGAGAAATAAACTCTGTAATCTGATACAACAAACCACTTACTTCCAGATATAAAGAAAGACCTTAGGAGCACTGTACTATACAAAGGTCTGCTCTTACCTGACAACATTCCCAGACAGAAGCACAAGCCTTAAAAATGCTAGCATTATTATTATATTTACTATTACTGTTATTGATTTTATCTAAATAAGAGACATCCAGTATATGCTATTATTTATACCACTGAAAATTTACTATTTGATATTTATAGGTTGAAGAGCTCTTGAAGCAATGTAATTTGCCCGTCCAAAATCCCAGTAGAGACTGATATGTTTCTGTCTCAGACAGCCATCAACCTAATTGCTATTCCAAATTGAAAACAGGTTTATAAGAACCAGTCTTTTTGTACATTAAGAAATCGGGCTACTGAATTTGTTTTCATGTACCTCTGAGTTGCCTCAGCAGTCTCTGCTCTGCTATCTTTGATTCTGTGGATATTTGCAAAAGGACAGATAATTATCTCTTCATAAATATATACAGTGAGAAACATTACAAAGTTTCCATGTCAGCATGAGAGTGAATGAAGGATCTTTCACAAATGGGTGCTAGAATAACCCGAGACTTTAGAGAGTAAGAACAAACAGGAAAAATCAAATGTAAAACTTAAATTACAGAATCACAGGTGTTGGAAGGGACCTCTGGAGATCCTCTAGTCCAACCCCCCTGCCAGAGCAGGGACACCTTGAGCAGGTTGCACAGGATGGCGTCCAGGCAGGTTTTGAATGTCTCCAGAGTCGGAGACTCCACCACCTCTCTGGGCAGCCTCTGCCAGTGCTCTGCCAACCTCAAAGCAACGTTCCTCCTCATGTTCAGATGGAACTTCTTATGTTCAAGTTTGTGCCCATTACCTCTTGGCCTGTCACTGGGCAACACTGAAAAAAGACTGATGTCATCCTCCCAGCACCCTCCCTTTAAGTATTTACAAGCACTGAGATCCCCCCTCAGCCTTCTCTTCTCCAGACTAAAAAGACCCAAGTCCCTCAGTCTTTCCTCAAAAGAAATATGTTCCAGTCCCCTAATCACCTTTGTAGCCCTCTGCTGTACCCTCTCCAGCAGTTCCCTGTCCTTGAACTGGGGAGCCCAGAACTGGACACAGGACTCCAGGTGCGGCCTCAGCAGGGCAGAGTAGAGGGGGAGGATAACCTCCCGCAACCTGCTTGCCACACACCTCTTGATGCACCCCAGGATGCCATTGGCCTTCTTGGCCACAAGGGCACATTGCTGGCTCATGACCATCCTGTTGTCCACCAGGATTCCCAGGTCCCTTTCCACAGAGCTGCTTTCCAGCAGGTCAGCCCCTAACCTGTCCTGGTGCATGGGGTTATTCTTCCCCAGGTGCAGTACCTTACACTTGCCCTTGTTGAACTCCATGAGGTTTCTCTCTGCCCAACTCTCCAGCCTGTCCAGGTCATGCTGAATGACAGCACAGCCTTCCAGTGTGTCAGCTACCCCTCCCAGTTTTGTGTCATCAGCAAACTTGCTGATGGTACCCTCTGTCCCTTCATCCAGGTCACTGGTGAGTATGTTGAACAGGACTGGACCCAGTACTGACCCCTGGGGAACACCACTTGTCACAGACCTCCAAGTAGACTCTGTGCCACTAACCACAACCCTCTGAGCTCTATCTGCCAGCCAGTTTTCAATCCACCCCACTGTCCATTCATCCAAGCCACACTTCCTAAGCTTGCCTAGGAGGATGTTGTGGGAGACAGTGTCAAAAGCCTTGCCGAAGTCAAGGTAGACAACATCCACTGCCCTCCCCTCATCTATGCATCCAGTCATGCCATCGTAGAAGGCTATCAGATTAGTCAGATATGACTGCCCCTTGGTGAATCCATGTTGGCTACTTCTGATAACCTTCTTTTCCTCCAGATGCTTTGAGATGACGCCCAGAACAAGCTGTTCCATCATCTTTCCAGGGATGGAGGTGAGGCTGACTGGCCTGTAGTTTCCCAGGTCTTCCTTCTTGCCCTTTTTGAAGACTGGAATGACACCGGCTTTCCTCCAGTCTTCAGGCACCTCGTCTGTTCTCCAGGACCTTTCAAAGATGATGGAGAGCAGCCCAGCAATGACTTCCGCCAGCTCCCTCAGCACTCCCGCGTGCATCCCATCAGGACCCATGGACTGGTGGATATCCAGTTTACTTAACTGGTCTCTAACTTGATCCTCCTCAGCCAAGGGAAAGTCCTCCTTCCTCCAGACTTTCTCTGTTACCTGTAAAGTCTGGGACTCCTGAGGGCTGGTCTGAGCAGTAAAGACGGAAGCAAAGAAGGCATTCAGTAATTCTGCCTTCTCTGCATCAGCTGTCACCGTGGCCCCTGTCTCATTCAATAGTGGGCCCACATTTTCTCTCGTTCTCCTTTTGCCTCTGATGTACTTGAAGAAACCCTTCCTGTTGACCTTGACATCCCTTGCCAGATTTAATTCCAAGGAGGCCTTGGCTTTCCTCGTTTTGTCTCTGCATACTCTGGCAGCATTCTTGTAATCTTCCCAAGTGGTCAGTCCCTTCTTCCACTTAGTGTAAACTTCCTTCTTCCACTTGAGCTTTTTCAGAAGCTCCCTGCTCATCCATGCAGGTTTCCTGATTCCCTTGCCTGATTTCTTGCTCTTAGGGTTGCACCTATCCTGAGCTTGGAGGAAGTGATACCTGAATATCAACCAGCTCTTTTGTGCCCCCCAACCCTCTAGAGTCCTAAGCCATGGGATTTCTCCAAGCAGTTTCTTGAAGAGATGAAATTTAGCCCTTCTGAAGTGCAAGGTTGCAACCCTACTTGTTGTTTTATGCCCACTGCACGTAATCCTGAACTCGATCTTCTCATGATCACTACAGCCGAGGCTTCCCCCACCCTTAATGTCCTCCACCAGTCCCTCTTTGTTGGTCAGTACTAGGTTCAGTAGTACACCTCTTCTTGTCGGCTCCTCCACCACCTGAGGAGGTGGAAGAGGTTCCACAGTAACTTTTCATCTCTTTTAGCATCTATGTAAGATACCTTTTTGGATGAGTCTAATACTTTGGATTTTTTTTTTTTCCAGTTTCTCATAGGAAGAATAAATGTGTTTGGTGGGTTTTTTGTTCTTTTGTTTTTTTGTTTTTTAACATTTCGATAGTCTGTAGAGAACTCTACACACTAGTATGTTATACCATCACTTTAAAGGAAAATTTAAAAGATATAAATTTATTTAATATCCCCCCCCCAAAAAAAAATCTGATTTTTTTTGTGTGGTTCATACTTTATTAACAAAATTCATTTGATATATTGTCAACTGAATAGAGTTTAATAAATCCTTTGATGACTAGATTGTCTCTTAGTTCTACTCAAACATATGTTCATTTCAAAGTTACAGTTTCCATATGCAATTTTCACTTATTTTGTTAGTTTATTTTTACTTTTGACTTTGCTATTCTGGCTCTCAGCTGCTGTATTTATTACTTTGGGCCTCTGTTGAAGATTCCTAGTACTCCTAAATTTTTTAAATGGAGGTGGGAAATAAATTTCTGTTCCAAAATCCTTTTAAACTGCCTGAAAAATGTGAAATCATATAAATATCTGACTTGATAAATGGAACAGTCAGAATAGGGCATTTAAAACAACTAAGAATAACTCAGGCTGCTATTACGTACTCGTAAAGATAGACATAAAATTGGATGGAATTGTCTCTAGCCTTTAAAGTAAAATTCTCTTCTTTGAGAGTCACTTTCTGACTACAAAACTGTAGTACTCTTCAGAGTATTATGGTAGAGCAACAATGTCATCCAGTGTTTAGGGTTATAAATCCCCTGCTCAACAGTACATATCTCAGTACATATCTCAATTTTTTTTTCCAGTTTAAAGCTTCCAGTTTAAAGGTCTAAATTTGCATAAAATGTATTTTACAGTGTTTATTAATTTATATCAGCAATGTTTACTTATTTGTTAGTTACCAAGGATTACCTGAATTCAAATATAGCTTGCACACTATCTGCTTATAACTATTAAAATACAAAACTAAACCTTCACTTTAGTGCTACATGTTGTCTCTCCTAGGGGATTGTATTGATTAAGGGAAAGAAGCCAGATGTTAGAAGTCAGGAGTAGAATAGCACTTCTAAATTAAAATAATATGTAACTGCTGATGATACATAGTTACTTCTTTAGCAAAATCAGCATTTACAGAATTTGAGCAAGTCGTTTAAATGGCAGTAACTTAAAAAACTTCTAAATGCCTTAAACACAAATAATTGAACTCCTCAAATATACTTTCTACTTTGTGTAGGAGTCTACATCCTCATCCATAACAAATAAACAAAACTTTGTATTCAGTCATCTGTTGAGATTTAGCAACTTAAAACAATGCCCACCAGGCAGTATTTATTCACTAAAATTGCACTACAAAACAATTGCACAAGCCAAACAGCTTATTGTTACTTCTTTTGCAGTGCCACATGACAATAACCAGTCAGTGCACATATCACAAATCCAAAACATTTGTCCTCTCCTTAGTTCCACCAAACATAATCAGAAGTCTCAGTGTTTATGTCAACAAATTCTAATACTTCGTGGGACTTAGTAGTGGATCAGACCTTATAATTCATCTAAATTCCATTAAAAAGACACTAAAAACCACTCATCACCTCTGCAAAAGGCTCTGCTTTTATTTTCACACCAATGAAAAGAGAGCAAGGTATTTGAATTTTAAAGGTCTAATGTCGGTTACCTTTCTTTCTTTTTTTCTCTCTGAAGTTCATCCAATTACAGGTGGTCCCAGTAACTGAAACTAATAATATCTGTATAGTTGCATACAGTGATAAATACTATTAAGGTATTCCAATGTGGAAGGAAAGATAAAAAGAGCAGCAGAAGGTTCCAAGAACAAAATTTTAAAAGTATCATTCATTCAAAGGAGAATTGGGATATCATACAGGAAAGGCTGAGTAACAATAAAAAAGCTGTGGTATTAAAATAAGTGTTATAAAATGTAGGAAGATACAATTTGGGAATAATAATGAAAACTATATTAATAGCTTGGAGTGTCATGTTCTTATGCAGGTGGTTCTTGGGCAGTTTCAGTACTCGGTACTTAGTACAATAAATAAGACGAGTCTTCAGGGCATAACATTTAACCTAACAAATGTTTAAGAAAGATTTTAACAAGGTAGCAACTGGATCTACAGGTCTTGTCACTTCAAAGGTCAACATCTCTCTGCAAACCCCCCGAACTAGTCTACTAGAAATTTTGCAAAGACGTCATGTTTCTGTACTAATGAACATTAGCAGTTGGTAACAGCTGAGAAAGACCTCAGAATAGTAACCAATTATTAAGTTATTGTAACTGTAAGGCACAATCGTAACATGTCTGTGGGAAAGGCAAATGTAGGCCAATGCTGTATCACTGATGGTATTATTGCACAGAAAATTATAAAGCCATGTCACAAAGTCCAGTGAGATCTCATCTTCCAGAAAGATTGCAATTCTGTATCTGTAGAAGTTAAGCTGAAATAGCTAACAATGCTAGATTGTTTCTATTTCAATTAAATACTTTCCTCACAATGTTTACAAACTGAACATTTAACAGGAAAATTTTTCACTCATGCATAACTTACGATTCATGGTAAAACAGGAACAAGTCTAGTAATATTTTCTATACCATTCTGTTTATATCAGCTTTGTCTAACCTTATCTAATTAAATTTTATGCATTGATAAGAAGGTTTTTTCCTCATCATAAAAAATACTGTATACTTCATGGCATACTATACTATATATAGTATACTAGACTATAATATATGTACTATATAGCATATAAGCATAAAGCAAATCTATTCTAAAGGTGCAGAGGTAAGAATGTCTCATTCTGTGATGTAAATCAGAATTAAAATTTGTGGAACTGGGAAGCATGGTGGTGCAACACACAAGCTGCCTCTGCACAAATCACTTCAGGAACAGCAAAAATGCGCCCATAATGATCTTCATGTCTGTTCTGAAGTGGAGGAAAATATTTATTACCCAAACTGTATGTGATAATTTAGGGAAAAGGCAAAGAGAGGACTCATATTTTGCCCAATATCAGTGTAAGGACAGTGTCAGAATGTTAGTCATCTCATTCAGATACCTCTCATTAAAAATACTCAAGTGTTTGCAGAAATATTTGCCATCTTGATTTACTACACAGACCCCCAGTTTTGTATGTAGTTATGGAAAATCTCTTTAAAAATACATTCTTAAACATATGTATTTTTTATATGTAGCTATTATGAAATTTAAAATGCCTGTTCTTAAAAAGGAACATCAAGAAATCACTAAAAATTGGTGGTAAAATTTTGTGCCACGCTACCTGTTAGAATATGACTCAGTCTTAAAACCTTTTTACTCTATGTCTACCCTGACATTAATGATAATTAAGAAGGCTCTACATTTTGTAATATGGGGATAGACATTATAAAGTAAATGTTTATCCATAGCATGTTAATTAGTACACATTCTTAGCAACCTCTTTACCACTTTCCATGATGTAAAGGTTGAAATACAAAGCATTTACTATATTCTGTAGGCATGGCAATGTATAGGACACCTAAGGAAGAGCACAGGAACAGGAATCTCTCATATCAGGACAGATACACCCCTTGAGTTCCACCTGTTTCTAGCACATACAGATAAGATGCAAAGCTAAAGATTCCTTGCCTTATGGGAAACTCATGTTGTAGGAATTTGTGGCTTTAGCACTGAGCTGGAGCCAAAGAACATCTTTGGATATTGACTGGAATTTTTCACAGTCAACAAGTATCGATTCAGGTACCCAGAAAACTTTGATTGTAGATGATTTCATCAGTGACTAAATTATGATTTTGATAAATTCAGAAGTGCCTTAGGAATGCCCAAGACATATGATGATCTGAGCTTTAGGACCAATTTCGTCTAATGTAGAATGATCAAGACAGACATCCCTCAGTGGCTTGTACATTAGTATTGTTCAGGACATCGTGATAATGAAGTCTCAGAGAGGACATATTGAGCTTGAAACACAGTACTACTTTAGTAATAAATACATTTATCATTCACCTTTGCTGCAGCAGTTCCAGAACTGTACAGGCCAATCATAAATTCCACAGAGCAGAAATGAGCAGATACCACACGGTTCCAGTTCAAACCTCCTTTTTCAGAAACATGATAAGAGGTCATGTCTGAGATTTTGCTGTCTACAGGGACTCCCATTTCAAAAACATTTCTGGGTGACTTAATATTTGCTTTCTTCAGTAGCTCAGTAAATACTATGTGTGGCAATGATTGTTTGCAAATCAAACACCACAGGAGTGTTTTAATGAACAACTTGAATTCAGTAAAAGTAATTAATGGGAAAATCTCAATATTCTCTGAAAGATTTTTTTTTCTTCAGTTTGATGAATCAATAAATTGAACCACTGTAATTTAGTTTGAATCATACACAAGAACATTGTAAAATGAAAGAGTTAAAAGACATTCTGAAAACAATGGCTGATGAAGAGTACTCCAACAATCAAAAAAAAAAGGACTTAAATGGTTACCTGTTTATGATATCATTCTCAGTTCTAGAAACCTGGTTTACTTTTATTGAACCCCACAACATTTTGTCCATAATACTGTAATTTTATTACATATTTATTTATGTGTTTCTTATTGATAAACAAGAAGCTTGTTTCTTTCTTAAAAAGTGAAGCTGGACATTTAAAGGAGTCTCTGCTTGTGAAAATGTATTAAAGTCTTACATGAACACGAATTGAAACAGACCTGGTTAGTAATACATTAAAATGAATAAACTGGCAGTTATATAAAATATGCCAATAAAATATTAATTTATTTATCTAGGAATCTTACTCCTACTCTCTGCCTGTATAAACCCCAGAGGTCCTTGGTTGCTCTTCCAATTTGCTCCTGGTTCTTTTGACATGTATATTATTAGGAACTCTAGGTATGTATAAATAAGTAAAAAGTTTTATGCTGTAAAATTTATGACACAGCAGAAACTTCCTCAGTATCTAAACCATCTATTTCAATTCTTTTAAGTACTGCTATCTTGGTATATGTTTTTGAACTTCATAGCGAAGCTTTAGAAAGGGAATACAACAAATAGTTCAGGGTATGTGTAGCTAGGTCAAAGACCAAAGCTCTGAACTAACGAAGTGTCATGGTCAGTTTGTAATCCAAGTCTGTTTGTCTCAGTTGATCTGTGTTTAAAAAAAGGAATTACAATCAAACTATTGCCATTATCATCAGTACTGTAGAAAGAGTTGCCAAATATTTTAGTATACTGTTGCACAGTAATTGGTATTTGACTGTCATTCTTCACCTAATGCTGCTGAACTAACTGTTGACGTAGTTCAAATGATGAGCTTTGATGATGGAGGCAGTCCATATGGGAAGGGGAGGGTGAAGAGTAGTGTGGAATGAAACTGAAAAGGAAGGCGGCTGGTGTAAGTAACACAATTTTTGACCAACCTTTCCTGGTAAAGTCTTAATTCTCAATGCCATTCTTAAAGCCATAGGAAGGTATATTACAGCTAATTTTCAGAGGTCTCCTAATATTTAATTAAATAAATTTAATTTAATTAAAAAGAAAAAATGTAACTGAGGACAGGTTAATAAAGTATATTTTTCCTAGTGCTGAAGTCCAATTAATGCTATTCTAATATAATCCTAATCTTGAAATGAATCCTTTACTGTCAGATAGTAATGTAAAATTAGGCTGTCTACAAAATCAGGACCATAGATTTTAATTCATTAAAACTGCATTAATAAACTTGGAATATAGGATAACTGCTTTATTTTATTCTGTACTTTTTGTAACAGGACAGAAATATCTGTTAGAGGGAAAGAGATTTTTTTTAAGGGAATATCATCAAACTGATTATTTGTCTTTTCATGTATTCTCGCAACCTTGCCTTCCTGAGTTATTTTGTTTGGACAACTGTTACGGTGAACCAAAAGGCTTTACAAGTAGGACATATGCAACTTTAAAGACCAAAAAAATTATTTATTGACTAACACATACAGTAGATAGCGGGGATTAACAAGCTATCAGGTTAAGCATTAATATGCTCACCACCCATGATAGGACACCTAATAATTCTTTGCTGGTCAGGCACTGATCAAGCAGATGAGTAAAGGTTGGCTGCTGTTACTTTTTGAACTGCGCTGCTCCTTTTACTTCTGCTGAGTTGGTATTTTCCAATTCCTTGGGTTTTTTTCCTTAGGATTTTACACATTTTCATGTCAGTGTTTTCCCTCCTGAATCCTTGAGCTGCTAACTATCCAGTCTCAACAGTCTTCTCTCTGTCTGAAATTTTACCTTTCTTACCTTGAATGGCTGTGGTTTATGCATTTCTCATGGCTCTTTCCCACAACTTAGCAGTTTTCTCAGAAATCTAAGCCAAGGTTGCACAGCTGTGCTCTATCAAAACCAGTCCTTGTAACACAGCCAGCTGAACCCCTGGGAGGAGGGTTATATAAAGGTTCCACCTATACTGGTTTATTTAACCAGGTCAGGCACCATCCCAAGGCACTTGAAGACAGCCAACAGCAATTAAATTGCGGCTGCACTTAGCACAGTTCGGTCAGGGCTAACTAGCACTCCCCAGATAGTGCCCGGATATGCTTTGAGGGGTTAATATTGCACAGGAACCGTTAACATCAGGTAGTTTTGATGTGGCTTCCCGGTAGTAGTGTGTGAGACAGTTTAATAATGCAGGCTCCAACACCGGAGTAAATACGGGCATGTTGAATTTATTAGTCCTGATTTAGCTTATCATTCCACCGATCCGGCATCAGCAACAATGCCGAAGAGGAAAGGGGCATACAACCTAAAATCAGAATTAATACAGTATCCTTTATGCCAGCTATAGTGAAATATTACAGGGAGACACTTTGGGGAGACTGGGGTAGTTGTTCAAAATCACCAATCTCACTACAATTCAGTAGCAAATTCCACAAATTTATTAGAAAAACCAGTTTGCCAAATGAGGACAAATTTATTTTAACCATACACGACTTTTTTTTTTTCCTGAACAATATGCACGAACACACATGCATGCACACATGAAACTGAGTATGTTTCGGTGAAGGTTGTTAACACATTCTTCCCAAAATAACTTCAAAGAATTAGCATAATGAATGTGTAAATTAAAGCAGAAACGTGTTACATTTTCACTACCCTACAAGCTGAAAGCAGCTTGGTTGATTTGCTTTGAACTTTCAAAATATTCATCTTTTGTAGTTTCAAACTAGGCAAAAGAATTTGCAGGCCAAACAGAATAGGTTGTGTTTGTTCTTTAAACAATGACAGAGGTGCTGAAAAGTAGGCCAATACTGGTTGCATCTTTAACTAGTCCCATGCTTTCAAGTTCTGCAGACCCATTTCATAGTCAGTAGAAACATGCAACACTTCGGTTCTTCCATAGGTTTGCTTAGCATTGACAGAAAATGAAACTGGAACATTCCTCTCAAATTGCAATGTATTTTACTCCTCCCCCCCTCCCCAGCGTATTCTGCATACTTTATCTACAGAAACAAAATTTAATGTTTCCTTTCCTTGTACAAGTTTTACTCTGTTACCGGGGAAAAAGTATTAACAGGGGATGAAACATCATTCTCAACATACTAATGAATGTTGCCTTTGTTCTAGGTGTACCAGTGGGCCTCCCAAAATGTGTGTTTTCCCTTCTATGAATACTTCTTTTCTCTCAAAACAAGGAAGAAGCTATGAGACAATATTCACACAAGCAGTGTGAGCACTTAATAAAGCCTTTTGAGCTGACTAGCCCTAGACAGTCAAGGGAGGAAATCTATTTTAGTCCAACATATGTTACTCTGTATTTCCTGATTCTGAAGGAAAATGTTATCCCTTCTAAAGTCTCACAGCTTCCATCGAGGCACCTTGTCTTCCTATTTTTCTTTGGTTGTGGCATTACTTATTTCCATTCAACTTATCTATTGCAGTGTTAACATTACAAGAGTTTAAAAAAAAAAAAAGAAAAAGGAAAAGGAAAAGGAAAAGGAAAAGGAAAAAGA
>VFFE01007237.1:1876481-1950082 GCA_008921705.1 Burhinus oedicnemus | reverse complement strand
TTTTTTTTTTTTTTTGAGGAATACATAGACATGACTATTGAAAAACAGACTTAGAATAAGAACTAAGTTCACCTTCAATGACATGCTAGATACACTTTTATTTTATGCACAGAGAAACAAAAATAAACCCTTCCAAATAAGAATGGAAAGGTTTGTGTTTTCAGTAGAAACAATTTTGCATTCTAAAATTCAGGACTGACCCAAAGGAATACATAAACAGGTATTTACAATGGTTTGAACTGATTTGTCAGTGCCTTGAAGTGATATAGAAGTACTTCACATGACAGTTTACTTTGTCTCCCACCACATAGCTAGCTTCATAGTTGTCAATAACCCAGGAAGTAGCTGGGAACTGGGGTAGAAAAGGCTAGACATGAACTGAAATTTTCTAATAGGAATTGTGATGTTGGTGTTTGCTAGCTGCTGAAAAAAGTCTTACTTTAATGGAAAAAAATTGTCATTTATAACTTCTTTCCTCTTTACAATATCTTAAAAGAAGCATGAGGAGACAGATGATTTTTTATATCATTAATAACTAGATATACCTATTAAAAATTCAGTTTTTAACTACCCGTTACTTTAAAATTCCAATGATATTTTGAAAACCAAAGAAAAGGATTCGGGAATAAAATGCAGGGATGTGTTATAAAGTAAAATAGACTGGCTTCAAAGGGTGGAAATTATATTACTGAGATGGGTGGATGAGATTTCTTGGCCAAAATGTTTTCAATGACAAAAAATTTAAAAAAAATACTTGAGTGTAAATTTTTTTAAATATGATGTCAAATTAGTTTGATTATCCTGAAGAAAATCAGTCACTTCAAAATTTGCTTCAGTTTTAGCTAAGCAAGACAAATCTTTCTGTCAACACTTCCCCCTCCTCCAAACTTTTGTCATGTAGAACAAATTGCATGTTTGGGCTTAAAAGTAAATTTAATCTTGATTTCAGCAAAGAATCTGGAATATTTATATTTTTTTCAACCTAAAATTGTTGTTCTTTGTATTACTGCAAATATAGATTCTTCCTCTGTCTCCAGATCCCCTCATAGGAAAAGCTGCTAATCACTGTCTCTGATGAATAGAGCAGGATCTTGCTGGATGAGTATTTATCTCTGAAATTCTTCTTGATACTCCATTGGGATAGAAGTGCTGGTCTGCACCTTTGGCCTCTGGAGTGGCAATAGCCCAGTAATAGCTTATTGGTCAGAGTGGGAGTCCCTCCTTGAGATAATTATAATGAGACGAGTCAGAACATCAGAATACTGTGTCTCCCATTGGCAGGAAAACAGTTGAATTGCTTTTTCCAGTTTCTAGTTTTGTTGGTTATACAAAGATGAAAACAAGTATGTTCATAAATGTCTAATACTCTGGTGCAAAACAACAGTTTTTGCAGATTGGTTACCCCATCATTGTGTAACAGTACTTGAAATAAGAAGGATTTTATCTTCCATTCTTTTGAGGAAATACTGAAAATTAAGTTATCTGATTTTCTTAAAAATGACAAGAGGAACATGTAAAACACAGTACAGTGGAATGACCAATTAAACTGAACACGTTTGCTTGTTTTAATATCACGGTCCGAAAATATGTATTGGTGCTATGTGACTAAACTGATTTTCTAATATTCCACACTTCAAAAGTTTCAATTCTCTTCCTTGCAAGTAATGCTTTTGGGTCACTATAAATAGTTTCTCAATCATTGTAGGCTAATCAATTTTGAATAATTTGTACTACCCAATGATTTTACCCGTGTGTATAGGTATATACACACACATACACCTTTCACATGTATACACCTTCATACACCTTTCAACATATTGTTCTAGTAATAGACAGAAGAGAGAGTAAACTGGAAAGAAAAAAATTGCCGAAGTATGACAGTATAAGAAGTTAAGAGTTTCTACAGCAATACTTGTCATTAAAGGTACAACCTTGAGAAAGTTGCAGTTTGCAGAGAATATATTTGCATGTTGAAATGAGGCTGTTTACCAGTAATTTATCAAGTGTTTAATTTACTCATAGATTTGTCAATTCATAAAGCCTAAGGTGATAAGAAATTATTAAATCATCCAGTTTGACCAATATATCACAAGCCATTACTTTTTGCTTCACTAATTCTACATTGAAAATAGTAATTTTTCTTTCCTCTGAAGTGTATTTTCTAGAACAGTAGCTTGCTTGTATCTGAAGTTATTAATATATTTTAAATATCTTGCTATCTTCTTAAAAGTTTCCATTACTGTTTCAATTTTGTTCATGTGTCCAGTTTAAGCCTTCAATCATCTTGTTTCTTTCATTCTAATAGAATATTGCTTGTCCCTTTATTCTTCATTGCTTTTGCTGCTTACAAAATATTACATGAAAAGTCAGTGTCTGGATTCAAAACATACACCTATGAGCAACATCAGGACATGAACCTGACCACTGGTGCATGGTTGTGCATTCTGCTGCTATTAACATAGTCTCTGGAAGGTTTTCAACTGAAGACAACTAATATTCTCTGAGTAAAGTCCAAGGATCAAAGGCATTAAGAAAGGATCATTTCTAGTGCCCAGTTTGTATGCAGCCATCCTGTTCCAGAAGGGAAAGACAGTGTAATTGTATGAGTCATGCCTTATCAAGTGATATGGATTATCAATAACCTCCTTGTGCAATAAAGTGTATTTCTGTAGGGACAAAGTCAGTTTGTAAAAATTACAAAGAAAGATTAGAATTGGGTTAAAAACTGTTAGGAAAGCGAATTTCAAATGTTTTTATCAAAACTAAAGAATAATATTTTTCACTTGAGTTACACTCAGCATATAATGAGATATGGTATGGTTAATTTCTCCTCCTTTTGAAATATGATTTTCAAGGATACCTAAAAAATATAGGATGAAAGTGTTGCTGATGGCCCAGCAGGACACCAGTGTTTAGAAGCCAAGACAACAATATTAACAGTAAAGAATTCAGGAGAGATAATGCTTTTAACTGAAGTCATCTTTAATGAGATTATTAGTATGAAAGGGCTTCCAGATGTAGTATACAGGAGGATTATACACAAATTCAGGATAGCAAGAGTCCACAAAGAAGAAAAAACAAAAAGCATGACTACATAAATCTAATTTCTGTCAAAGAATAAAAGGATGTATTTTCAGCCACATAAATGTGAGCTCCAAACACAGGGCTAAATCTAAAAAGATCCCTACATCCACTCAATGTTGTCATAGACATCAGCACTGCCTATAGAAAACTAAAAAGTGCAGGAGTAGAACTTCATGAAAATTCAGGAGTTTTCATCTCTCATTGTGTTCCTAGAAGTATAAAAATGTGATTCAAAATAAATGCATGACATACATCAATAACATACCAAAGTTAAACAGAAAAACATAAATTAATCATTTTCTATATGTGTGAAACTCTCGTCAAACTAATTTCTGCACTGTAAGCCTGTATCTGCAGCTATACAGTAAGTCCTCACTAACCACACAACGATGTTACACAAAAACACATGGGAAAACTGAAGCAGTGAAAACACACATACAATGAAGGTTACCGAGTTTCAAAGACTGGCACAGCTCAGTGGGGGTTTGTTTCCTGTACATGGTTGATGATAGAAGTCAAAGTTTCATTCTGCTTCAGCTGCCTACTGTTTGTTAGCTGTAAGAAGTCCATGAATAGTTGTCCCCCAAGAACTTCTGTTGCAGAAGGAAAGTCCTCAATTTTTAAGTGATTAGAGGTGAGTCTCTAATGGGGGATAGGAGGACAAAAAGGCTCTGTTCTGCTTTCATAAAGACAGAAACAATCACTTTCAGTTCTTTCTGAAACTATGTGGGATATTGGGATAAATCTGTATGTGAACACTGTAGAGAAAAGTCTCAGTAAATAAACCCTGAAAATGCATTCACACATCTCTGTGTTTTGGTATGAACAAATTTCTGGGAAGAGGGAAGCTCATCTGAATCATAAAACCATAGAAAGGTTTGGGTTGAAATGGACTATTAAAATCATCCAGTTTCAACCTGCCTGCAATGGACGGGGACATCTTCCACTTAGATCAGTTTGATAAAAGCCCCATCCAACCTGACCTTGAACATTCCAATGATGGGACATCCACTTCTCTGGGTAACTGATTTCGGTGTCTCACCATCCTTCTCGCAAGAAATTTCTTCCTTATATCTAATCTAAATCTACCTTCTTTCAGTTTACAACCTTTCCCCTTGTCCTGTCACTACAGGCTTTGGTAAAAAGCCTATGTATCTTTCCTATAAGCCCCCTCTAAGTATTGATATGCTGCAATAAGTTCTCCAATGAATGCTTCAAAAGTGGAGTACAACCCTGAGTGCTTGACCTTGTTTACTAACATGCAAGGTAACTTGCTTCAACATTTTTGACTGAACAACAAACTGATTCACCTTCTTGATATGGCTTTTTCTTTAAAAATGGTAAAATATTTTTGTTAAAATCTGGAGATCACGTTAAACAAACAGGTAAGTTAAAATTTCTCCAATAGTGACCTAAACTTGTGCTATAGGCATAGCTACATAGTTTCAAGAAAAGGGTATTCACGAGTATGGCCATCTCATTTCAAGTGTCAAAATATCCAAGAAATCCACAAAGAAATAAATGAGAGAGAAAAAAATGTTGTCACTGAAAGAAAAAGGTATCTTTGTTTCTGATTACAATTTTTTCACATCTTTACAATTTGAAAACATAAATTAAATGGAACTTGTCCTTCACAGAAGGACAATTGTATATATTTTAATTTCAAGGCAAATATTTTGCAAAGCTTTAATGAGAATTTCATATCTTTAATGTTAGACTGGGGATGGGAGATAGAGCTAAATTTAAAAGGTAAAGACTTACTGGACCAAATGACCTTTTCTTGTCCAAAAATTTTAAATGTCCTTATAAAATACATATAATTTCAGCAAAAGCCACACTGGGAGACCTACTGAACTTACAACATAGGTGACATTTCCATGAGAACAGCTGACCAGTTTGAAGGGGAAATGACACCTGGAGTAACTGCAAAAATTGTACACATCTGTTACAAAAATTATTTTTCTTCAGCTTGAGTCTATGACACCTCGGAATGTCCAGACTTAAGTTTCCTCTTATCAAATATGTTAACATGATTGACAGTAAGGAAAATATACATATAAATTCTTTGAACATGAAATTAAACAGAAAATACAATTTAATTCATGTTAAACACATGTACAAACATATCTATACGCTTATATGTATACATACATATATGTAAAAAGAAATATTTTTAAGAAATTTCTTTGATAATGTACCTCATCATTAGCTATTGGAATGTGGTAGATTTCCATTAAGATCTAAGTATATTTTGGTGAATTTTCCATTGAACTCTAAAATTATAATAACTCCTACTATTTCTAAACTCTTCAGACTATAAGTAGCTAACTTATTTGAAATAAATATGTATATATATACACACATATAAAAATACAAAATACAAACAAAAAAATCTGTATTTTAAAAAAAAAAAACATTTTTCAAAAGAATGATTCACCTTGCATGTTGTTTGTTAATAAAGAAATTTCTAAAAGAAAATTAAGGACACGTACTGTTATAACTTTGAACAATTATTTTTTCATGAATTGTTCTCATAATTGTTTGGAAAGAAAAAATATCACAGATTGCTGAACACTTTTTTCCTTCTTTTCTTTCTTTTACAAATTTTTTTTGTTAAAATATAGGTCAATAAGCCAATCTGTTCACATTTTAACAGCATGCTTTTAAATATTAAACTTTCTTTGGAATAATTTCTTCTATTAAATTTTAAAAAGTATTTATACAAAGGTTCTATTTCTTCCTTAAGAAAAACAACATTCAATCTTGAGGCTTGATTTAGTTAAGATATATAAATCAATGTGCCTCTGAAGTTTATTACAGTGATCAAGGAAAGCAGAATATGAACAATGACACTCAGTCTGAAGTTTCTATTTCTAACTCTGTGAACTGTAATGATTTGAAAGTTATTATTGGGTCATATTTTGGATAAACTCTTCTAGATCCAAATTTAAAAGTGTCTTCATAAATGCTTTAGATTATGAAGAGAGCTAGGAAATGGAATTTTTGATACTGTGAAAAAGTAATGCATCCAGTTTGACAACAATGTTACATTTTAAAGTATATATTTGTGCAAGCCTAGTTCATCACTATAACCACAAATGACCTCTCCTTAAAAGCTCAAACTTAATTTAATCTGCAAATATAATACTTCATTTACTATCCTATAATTTCAGACCTAACTCAGGGTCATTTCTAGGAATACATTGTTATTTCATTGCTGCCTCAAAAGCTGAATGAACATTATGAAAGAGTTGATGCTATCGTTATGAAATTAATATAATTTTCTTTCAGCATAATCTGCCTATCAAAAGAAAAACTTAAGTTCTGAAGAACAGCTTCCTGAGTGATACATATTAGCATTTTGTCCTCTAAAAATTGTTTTATAACAGTTAATTAACAGGTGGATGTCGTCTAAAAATTAGATAGTTTCAAAATGCAAGTTGCAATTACTGTTGGACAGGAAAGGAGAATGGAGCATGCTCATACTGCAAAATCTAAACAGACAGGTAAGCAGCACATACTTGATTTTGTATGAGAGGATGACCTTGTTTAGTGACCTTGTTTGTTCCCCTCCACCTATTGTTTTTTTCTTATATGTGAAAGAGATGAATGTGAGATGATAGATACCATTTCATGGACACATGAGTATCATCTTTATTATTCCTTATAGTCTTAACACTTTGTCATTTCCACATTTTTTTTATGTCCTTATCCTTTCTTCCTCTTCCATGTGGGAAATTGGTAATGAAAAGTGTACAGAATAGACAATAAGGTAAAATACCAGTCAAAAGATGACTTAGGTATAAGTTTCAAATGGTCAGTAAAGATATTTTTCCTGGACTCAGAACAGGAGTTACATCAGTTAAAACCAATATAGAAATCATGATTAAGATGGCTTGATAAAGACTCTTGTTAGGAAAGGGAATGGCTTGAAGAGATGGATTCAGCAGTGTTACCTGGATTAGACAGTATTAATAATCTCTGAGGAAATTTACAAGAATAGCACAGAAATTTTATGAGCACCTAATGAACACGAACAACTCTATTTGTCTTTAATTTAGGGTAGCGTCCCTATAGAACAACACATCATTTTACCTTTGTATTATTTTGCTTTCTGGTATACGCCTGCCAGGGTCCCAAGGACACTACCAGCCTTTAGAGGGCCAGCTTCCAGCCTTGCCTCCTGGATGGGCATCAGACCTATGTTGCAGATAGGATGTCTGACCCCTGTCTCCTTTTGCTTCTGACTGGACACCTCAGCTCCTGACTGATCACCTCTGGAGCAGCCCCACTCTTGCTGCTCCCTGACAAGGCCTATCTCAACCTCAGCACTGTACTGCAGTATTTAGTTCGTGATCAAAGATATTCTACATTTGTATGATCTTTTTGCCCAATAAACTGTTGTCTAGGAACAATAACTGACACTCCATATGGAAAAGTCTATGTTGACACATTTTTTCATTTCTATCTTCTTTTATTATTTTACTTTATTTTAGCTGTGTCTTACCAACATACTTAGTTGCAACCAAAATTTGTGCAAAACATCATTAAATTCCGTTTATTCTAAGCCTTAGGTTGATATACTACCTCTTTTAAAATAGTTCTTTTATATGCTTTGGTGAAAGTTTAAGGTTTTTTTGTGGAGACTTTGATCTAGTTTAAAAGGTTTTTCTACATTGTGTTTTGGGTTTTTTAAATTAACATTTAATTTAATTCAGTAATTTATTAAATTGTTATATCTTTAGACTATCAGATTATATACAAGAATTTTGGTTTGCTGATTCCAGTGAAGGACACTTAGGGTTACAGATGTCTTTATTACTCTAGGACATTTCAATATCTGTGACATAGTATCCATTACGATGAAATCAATGGGACTTCATACATCAGCAAAGCCTTTTGCTAAAGTGTACAAGTCTATATACTGTATGAAATTTGTAGCTGTTGAGTGATTATGTAAGAAAAATCTCATCAGAGATATTATCTGGAAATTCCAATACTATTATCTGAAAAACTATTGTCTAAAACTACACCTTCTATGATAGGGTCAGTATGACCAAATCTCAATATATCTTTCTTGATAAGGTTCTCCTTATGACTTCTTTAGTGAGAAATATCACCTTTTTAGCCATGAATCATTGATAATTATGACAAACCTATCTCGGACACATTTGAGCTATTGGATTTTCAGATAACAGAGCATTTTCTGCATAGCTTTATTTCCATGCCATTTTTTTTGTTTATGTCATATTTGTGGCCACATGGCTTTTGGGTGAAATTACATGCGATATGGCATGTGGTAATAAACAGAAAACAAATGTTCAAAACTCAATGCAAGATTTTGTAACTATTACAAAAATCCCTCCTACATCATCAGTTACCTGCTGCAAAAAATACAATAAACTGATTTTCTGATTTGATTCTATGGAGCTATCTTTAAATGAAAAATCCTTCTTTCTAGTCAATGTTCTTCAGACAAAATAAAGAAAATATGTTCATTTTAATGTAATGAAGTGATTCTTTTGGGGAATGCCAAGAGGTTGTTAATAATAGCACCAGTGTAGGGGGAGCTGATTCAATTGCCTTCTTATTAAATCAGACTACTAGTCTCAGGCTGAAAACTTGTACGTAAAATTTCCTGAAGCTATAAGAAATTCTCTGTATACATTAGCAAAGCTACTAAATGGATATATTGTTTTCCCTCTGTTTTTGCAACTGATCGAAACTGTCCCAGCAGTCCTTTCCACAGAAAGATTAAGAACAGTAAATGTACACAAAAGTAAGGTGGGGAGAAATGTAAGGACCCACAAAAGCAGTAAGGAGAACCTTGGCTCTGACCGTGTTCCTTCATTGACACAGGAAAATCTTGTTGGATTCCTGTAGGATCCCGTAACAGTCCACAAGGATTGCTCCTTTTGATCAGGAGTGAGTCTATGAGTGGGCTACTTATTGTGTCCTGAAAATACACAATGGCCTGAAAATCTGTGTCTGGCCAGGTTTTCCTATAGGTACAAGCTCATTTTTAATGATCTTTTTGATTTGTTCTCAGTGGAACCAAAATGATTTTAAATTTTTTTTTGTATGAAACATAATAAACTGAACTAGTGAACTGAAGTCAAAGGAACAAATGTTGTGGCTTGGGCCAGACTGGCCCAATCCGGTGGATGACAGATGCTCTCTCTCTCTTGCTCCACTCCCGAAGGGAGGCAAGAAAGAGAGAGAAAAAGAGACTTAAGAGTTTAGAAGGAACTAAATTCCTTTAATGAAAATATTAATAATAAAATAATAAAAATAAAATAATGAAATATATACAAAACCATATCAAGCTCCCAGGATGACAATCACGTCACCAGCAGGTGCTGGGGAAGTCCCAGACTGGACTCAGTGATGGATGGGAACTGGATTCCGGATCTGAATTCAGGATCGGGATCAAAGGCAGACGCAGAGACAGAGTCCTCCTCAGACACCAGCCATTGAAGAAAGAGAGGCTGACCCTTTGATCCCTCAGCTTTTATACTGAGCATGAGGCAGATGGGATGCAATACCCTGTTGGTCAGGTTTGGGTCACCTGTCCTGTCCGCTCCTCCCTGCAGGTGTGATCCCTCTACGCTTTTCCGCTTCCGACCCTCCAACAGGGCAAGTAACAAAGTTGGCTGGCCTTGGTTGTTATAGCAATAAGTATAAGCAAGAGCCTCTCTACATACCGTTTCTTGGCATCAGCTATAAACATGGGTCTTATCACTCTGAGAGCGAACAGTTTTCTGTACAACCTGCTGTTAATTTCAGCAGTTCGAAGAGGCCTAGCTGAAAAGTAGTTACTGAACAAAATTGGTCGTTTTACCTCAAACCAGAACAACAAAGTATTGTGTTTGTGAAAAACTGTTCACAGCGTATAAAAAATTCTCATTTTCAGGACAGTATCTGTTAGGGTACTTGAGCAAGACTAGCTTCAGAGATGTATCTAAATTCATGTAATGTTGAAAAAAACCTATAAACAATGATAAAGTCAGAGAATGCCTAGCCAGGAAGAAGTGGAATATATATTATATTTACTAGGCTAAGGATTTTTAATTTAAAAAAAATCTGAATCCTTGGTTTTAAGGAAAGTTTTATTGCAAGGTCACCTATCTTAGTGTTCTATGAGTCTTTGTAGAGCTACTTCAGGGGAAGTCATAGGGACTACTTTTCCAAGGATCTAATTTCCCTGGAGCTAAGAAAACCAAGATCATATGACACTAAGATTCCTCCTGCTCTTCATCCTGTCTGTTCTTTTTGGAGTGATACATTAAGCAATACTTCACTTCCCGTAAACACTCTGTGGCTATGTTAGAATTATAGAATCATTCAAGTTGGAAGGGACCTTTAAGACCATTAAGTCCAACCATTAACCTAACACTGCCAAAACCACCACATCCACACGTCTTTTAAATAACTCAAGGGATGGTGACTCAGCCACTTCCCTGAGCAGCCTGTTCCAACACTCAACAACCCTTTCAGTGAAGAAATTTTTCCTAATATCCATCCTAAACCTTACCTGGTGCAACTTGAGGCCATTTCCTCTCATCCTATCACTTGTTACTTGGGAAAAGAGACTGACATCCACCTTGCTATAACCTCCTTTCAGGTAGTTGTAGAGAGCAGTAAGGTCTTCCCTGAGCCTCCTTCTCTCCAGGCTAAACAATCCCAGTTCCCTCAGTCACTCCTCATAAGATTTGTTCTCTAGACCCTTTCACCGGCTTCATTTCAGTTCTATGGACATGCTTCAGCACAATGTTACAGAATGCCTCAAATAATAACAGCTAACAATTAATTTTTCAAGCCTGAGTGCAAAAACATTTCAGCAATTTTCTTATTTTATGGAAAAACTGAATGAATAGTGGACATGTGATAGTGACAGAAAAGAATTACTGTTATAGCCTAGGCTGGTCGGGGATGTAAACACTGACACAAGATGAGCTAGTAAAATGGGAATATAGAGGTTTGACAATGCACACAACTTCCCAATTTTGTTTTCATTTTTCTATTAGATACAAAGGCATTATGAAATACACTACTTAGGTTAATTGGAATTTGTTGAGTAATTTAATGTTAAGGTTTTTATTATAGTTCCATTCATGTAAATTTTTTTAGTTTCAATCATTTATTTACATATCAGGGCCTGAATTTCATTGAAGCATAGCCAGTGCACAAATTGCTTTCTGTGTTTCTCATTGTGTCGAGTCTTTCCCTCTCACATTAAATGCTACCATGTTTATGGACTTTTTGCCTTGTATTCCTATATATAGACAGATTTTCAGTTCTTGTAATTGTTCCTATTTTTCTGGCTTTGTTTCCTTTATCTTAATGTTTCACTGTAGCAAATTGCATTTGTTTTGGTTTGGTTTTGTTTCTTTGTTTTTTGCTTTTTTTTCTGCATAGCTATGTCTTTCTGAATGTTTTCAGGATGAATTGTTCAGCAATATCAAATAACTAGTAGAAGAATCTTTTGTGTTGATGTTTTTCTTGGGGGGGGTACTTTTTCAAGCCTAACATTAAAACAAGGTTTTGTATTAAAATAACTTCTCTGTTAACTTTCATAATACAAGGTGTTTGGGTTATTTTTTCTCAAATATATTTTGTTTTCCTTTAAAATAGTATTGCTTTTATTTTTTCTCTGTTTCAGATTCTCTAATGGTCTTCCTTTCATAACCATTTCAGACCTATTTTTATCTGATTTGTACTGCAATCTCTGTTAATTGTATTACTAGACTTCAATAATTTGTCTAATGACTCTTTCTCTAGGTCCAGTACCTGAACATAAAACAGTTGCATGAAACATAAACAGGATTCATTTCCCACTTCTATGAAACTAGATTCCCTTATACCTGAAACAAAAGCACGTTATGAGTACTTTTCTTCACAAGTTAGTTATAGATCTACAAATGTTATAGGATGTGGGTAAATGGTTTCTGCCTTCCTTAATTCAACTACTCTACAGAATGCATTATTATGTGATTGCATCCAAATAAATACGTTAGAGTACAGAGAAACTGTCACACCACGTCTGAAGCATCAGAGGCATCTTTTAATGTAACATAACATGAAGAATATTTGGACATGTGAAACTGTTGTACAGATTACTAGTGTATATCACTGCAGAAATATGAATTATATGAGAATTTTGAACACATTCATCACAATAAAGATTATAAATTTCTTTATATTTTCAATGACACTATCAACTAATTTTTTTAGAGGTATGAGTTTATCCACAAAACGCTTTGTGCCTGGTAACTTAAATTAATTTACAAAATTTCAGAGCATTATTTTCTAAAAAAGCTCTTTGTGACATATATCAGCTAGGTTGGCCTATTACTGTTGAAAAAATCTGGTCATTCCATATACATAATTTCCTGTTAAAATTTTCTCAGATTACCGATTTTTCAGTATTGCATAACATCACAATTCACCTTTGAGATGTCACATCAAGCATTGAAAACATATTCAAAATGAAAAAAAAAAATATTTTTTTATGTAACATGCTTGAATAATACAAAATGAGGAAGACACACTGAAAAATACTCTGAGGACCTAATTCTTCAGCTTCATAGAATCATGAGTGGCTCCTCTGCAAAGAAGAAGGAAAGGGAAAGATTGTGATATCTATTGAGGCAGCTTGGTGACCAATCTAAGTGACAGAAGTATTTTCAAGGTTTCTCTAAAGACTAATGTGCTTCCAGATTATCTGCAGTCCTCTTACCCTTCCCAAATATCTTACTCTGAGGTTGCCCAGCTGCAGACCAGTAACTATGTTAGGTTAGGTTAGGTAACTATGTTAGGACCTCACTGAGGTCCTCAGCAAGCAGTCTTAAAGTATGTTCCTCTATTTCAGTGTCAAAGAAGCCATTCATTTTAATGAATGGGACATTTAGCCACTTTCCATGTACTAAGACATTACATAGAGGGATTGAGGATCTATACTGTTAAACACAGTAGATAACATCATTGTTCTCTGGTATTTGCTACCCAGAGGTGGGAGAATAATATGGTCTGTTTGGATATACCCTTTTACTCAACAGTCAGTGAAAAACAAAAGATAAGAAACAGGAAAAGGTGTAAATTATAAAAGATTGACAACAGAATATCTCTGACCTAAGCTAAATGTATTTTCCACAAAGACGCACCAACACATTGCAACGATTTTATGATTGTCATCAATCTTTCATAGAAGAGATGCTGATACCATAGTGATAGGCAGCAATCAGGATTTTATATAGCATTTGACAAAATTAAAATAACTTCCAAAGAGGTTTGGGAAATGCGTTGCTATGACTTAAAATTGAAGAATATTTAATAAACATAAAGCAATTATAAACTTAAATGCATCATTCTGGACATTTGTTATTACTAATATTATTAGTCTACAGTAAGTAACATGAAAATGGTAAAAGCTTCTTCTAGCTGAAAGTTCTATGTCATAAAAAAATAAATAGAATGAAAAGGAGAGACAAATTGACATTTGAGTAAAGCTTAAAAGAGCTAAGTAAGTTTAACCGGAAGGTGATGACAAAGTAGGTCATGTTATTCTACAAATAGTTGAAAGCTGTTAAAACGTATAGACGGTGATTATTTACTGTGGTACCTAGTAGAATAACCAAAAAAAAATAAAAGAACATTTGTACTTAATATCGAGGAACTACACAATACGTAGATACAGATGTCTGTGGAGACCTTTAAAGATATATTTTACATAGGATTAGAAAATATGCAGTAGGAAACAATCTCATGGGCCAGATTTTCCGTCTCTCTTTTGTAATCCCCTCTAATTTTTGTTTGAATAAATAGGATAAAGTGTGAAACACCCTTCTGAAGCCAAAGTTTGAGATCACTGTACTCCAATATTTGAAAATCCTTGGGGAGATATTAGAAGGTGCTGATATCATGTCTGATGCCATCCTAATGAATCTCTGTTAATTGAATTCTCATCTCCCTTTCCTTCTTTGTTCTGTGTATCTCAAAAGAATTCTATAAGCTCTCAGCCAGATATCTATATAATTTACTTGGGACTTGAAAGATATCCAAGGGCTGAAGCAGCACAAATTTAAAAGGAATACTCACGTGAATCAGTAATTGTTTAATTCTCATTTGGGTAATGAAACAAGGTAACTGGAAAGACCAACACAGCAGATGGATAAAATCTGGGTCTTTGGCATATCTGAAGTGGAAATCACCACTAAGAAATCATCTGTGAGACAGAGTACAAATCTTATGAGGAGTGGCCGAGGGAACTGAGGTTGTTTAGCCTGGAGAAAAGGAGACTGAAGGGAGAACTTATCACTCTCTACACTACCTGAGAGGAGGTTGTAGGGAGGGGGGGAGTTGATCTCTTTTCCCAAGTAACAAGTAATAGGACAAGAGGAAATAACCTTAAGTTGCACCAGGGCAGGTTTAGGATGGATATTAGGAAAAATTTCTTCACAGAAAGGGTTATCAAACATTGGAACAGGCTATCAAGGGAAGTGGTTGAATCACCATCCCTGGAGATATTTAAAAGATGGGTAGATGTAGTGCTTAGGGACGTGGTTTAGTGGTGGTTTTGGCAGTACTAAGTTAATGATTGGACTCGCTGATCTTAACGGTCCCTTCCAATGATTCTATGATTCTATGATTCTAAGCTCCTATTCTTATTCTGATTGTTCATTGACATATCTCAGCTCTCCTGGTTACAATAGCAAAAGGATCCATTGCAACAAGAAGGAGAGTCATCCACAGAAAAAAATTTTTTCAAATCCAAATTTCAACGCAGGGAAGAAACTAAAAATTGCAAGGGCCTTGGTAGATCCTCTCGAATATGAGGAAGCCATGATATATAGGAAGTTGAGCTATTATCTTAACTGGGGAAACCATGGATTTGTCCCATTTTCTAATTCAGTTATCAGATTTTTTTATATAAACAAATTACTGTCAATCAGATCATCAAGAATGCTAAACCAGTGTATTCTGATAAATTTCCATCCTTTCTCTATGCTATGGCTTCTGAAATTTTATTATTCCTGCTATTCAAATCCTATCTATACTATCTTATACTTTTAATTTTTATAATCACTGGAGTTATAGCTGTATTTTCAAAAAAAGTTCATAAAAACCTTTTAATATATTTTATTTACAATTCTTCTTAAAGGAAAGTTGTATAGCTTATGCTCTGCTCTTTTTCAGTCCCACTCACTTTTTCTGTTTGTTTTTTTGGTTTTGTTGTATTATTGTTGCTATGGGTTCATATAAGAGACCAGAGAATAAAATACACCTTCCTTAAATTGCACAGTTTCAGAAATTATTATTGTCTTTACACTTCCTAAAGGAGCTCACTCTATTGTTTAACATCTTCCAATAATGTTTCCTCTGTTGGCCAATTTTAAACTGGTTTCACTCTTAGGACACAATTGTCATCAAGATTGTTTTAGTTTTTGGGTCAGGTGTTTATGAACGTACGAGTTTATTCACGGTTCTTATATTAGTTTAAACCAGGCAGATCTTCCATTTTGTCCGAGGTTATCCTCATTTATTTTTTTTTTTTATGCTAGAAGAATAAGATCATTCTATTTCAGAAGTGTGGATTTCTAGTGATTTGGACTTCCACATCCAGATTTCTGAGTTTCTTTTGAAGAATTCCAAACAACACTCGAACAGGAGGATGCTGTGGCACATCTCATTTGGTTGCTAATGAACATGGAACCAGTATCTTTATAAAAAAACACAAGAACAATTGTTCCTATCACATGCAAGAAACACTCAAATTTATCTGTCACACAATGCATGCAAAGTCATGCAGAAATAGTACCTAAGCACAAGAAAACAGGAAAGGCAATTCAGGATGGTGTTAGGTTATCTAGCCTTACTCTTTAATGGTAAGCATGGATATTTAGCCAAATATGGAACCATATTGATGTAACGATATTGTGTCTTGTTCTATGTGAGATGGTTCTTCTATAGTTTATCTGTCTTCATGATGGTCTAAGGCATATTACTGAAATACTCATAGGCAGTTCAAAATGCTGAATTGCCTGTTAAGCAGGGTAAAATATCTGTAATATTAAAGATCTGACTGCTATGAAATAGTGACTAGATGCTGTTTCTACTACATTAATCAGTTACCAATGGAAGAATAAGTCTCTTTCTCTTCCTCTGATCAGAAATTCACCCTGGACCAGATAACTAAATGCTAACTAAAGATCTTCCAGATAAGTTACTCCCTGAAAAAGCTCCCTCCTGCCCCCCTCTTTTATTACAATAACATTTTCTAAAAGAACAGTCAGTTGTTGCAGTAAGTGTGTGGGAGTTCATGCAAGTAGGAAGTACTATATAAACTATATAAAGGTGAAGAATTTAGTAAATATCTCTCATTAGTAATGCTTTTATTGAACATTTAAAGTTACTTACAAAATCTTATGAACTTTTCAGTTGCTTTATCACTGTTCTCAATCTCTAAATGAAGTTTACAAACAAAACATTTTTTTTCTTGTATTTTTCTTTTTCTTTTCTGTTTTTTGGGGGGCTGGGGTTTTGTTGAGTTTTTCGTTTAGTTTTTGCTTTTTTTTAATCAGGAAATTATTTTCGTGTCCTGATTCTTTTCCCTTTCATGGCTTTCTAGAGTTGAAAAACCTGTGGCATTAGTTTGTGGCTAGGTTTCCAACTATTATTCAGATCACAGTTCTGAAGTAACTGAAGTAAACTTTACACTCAAAATTAAAATACAACAGTTCTGAAGCAACATACTGTGTGTAATCTCTGTTTATATATACAGTTTTCACTAGGAATTCAGGGCTAAATCTGCCTCCCATTAAATTATGTGGGGATAACATCAGTGAAGTTCATACGAATTAGGTCAGGTTGCTTACGAATGACTGCAGGTAGCCCTTAGACTGTTTAGTAGAAGACATTTCATGCACTTCAGGAGCTTGAAGTGCTAGGGACTTGTTTCATTAAAAGGAATGTAGTTTCGATATCTGTCTGTCAGAGTCCCAGGACTTTCACTAACTTGTCTATCGGAGTCCCAGCAAAGGACCTCCACTGAGTCAGATTCACAAAAATTGAAATTATTTTACTGAGAGTGACAGAACAGATTCGAGATTGCCGTTGATAAATTCACTGACTACAGTAGTGCTGCTAACTAAGGTTAATATTGCTAGCAAAAATAATAATAATACAAAAGACCAGGGGTAACATTCACCAGAGGGTGAAAGGCGCAGCGCTTACCCAGAAAGGTGTCCTTGCCTAGGGTAGAGGAAGAGAACTCAGCCTGTTGACTGGTCCGTCAGGTATTGAGATTCTTCTCTCCCAATTTAACAGTCATTTTCTCCTTCTTTTTATCCCCAAAATGATGAGGTTTTCATCCCCTAGGTGACATGTAGTATGATATGGGTGGAGAGATGAGTGCTATAGTCATATATGTTTAGCATGATCTCTATAATCTTCATTAGCATATGCAGGGATGTCAACTTTAATATGCATTTCACAGGTAATGAGGCAGAGGTCAGTCATCGGGCACAATAGCCTTTCGAAGAAACAAAGAACTACACAAGTTCCTGTTATCTTGTCTTTGCTGATGAAAAGCAGGGCTGTCCTGCCTCCACAGGGCTCTCTCCTTATCTGCATCCAGTGCTGGCCAGGCGAGTCTCCACTCCCTTGGCCTGCACAAGAGATAGCAAGGCCAGTCTTAATTGTCCTTTGAGCACAGAGACTTCACCTCATTATCCATATTCCACAGGACTGTATTACCATTCCCCTTTTTGTTATAATATTTTTTATTCACCACATTCTTAGACCTGATACTAATAATGGAGTCTGAATATTTGGAAATACTCAGTTAGCTCTGATGTATAACTCATGGATCTTGTCTACTTGCTCTTAAGATCTACATTAGTTTATTTTCAGGTAATTAATTTTTTTCAGCTATGACTCCATCTTGAGCTAAATTTCTCATAAAGTGTTCTAAACACAGATTTCAGTGACCATTCCCTAATCTTTTTGACATTTAATCCTACTAATTTGTAATCTTAGTTTGTCTCGTTCAGGACTTACCCTTCATTATACAATGAAATCACACGTAAACTCTACACAGAGTTAAAAAGACAGTTTATTTGGTGGGCCTAGTGCCATTAAACATACTAAACATATTTTATTCTGTGAAGTAGCCAACATGTATTTACAGAGGTGGAGGTCCATGGTGTCATATGAAGAGCTTTTAATGACAATTCCAAACAAAACCCTTCACAGAAGTGTATGCTAACATTTGGTTTGTATCCCAGCAAATCAACAGCCAGAGTTCTAAAGGGGGGAAAATAGAGCTGGATATAAGTAAATGCATTTATATTTGTGTTCCCATTGTGAGCTGTTAACCACATATTTTATCTTAACATGGAGATAATATTCATTGAAAACAGACTGGTCATTTGTTTGCCAGTATGTCCTGAACAAGAAAAATCTATTTTCCTAGATAACTTTGTCTGGGCCTGGTGTTTCAGATTTTCTGGCAACAATCAATTCTCTGTTTTAAATCACTTTCATTAAAAACATGCACATATACATATATATACACATATGCTAGACAAGAGGGATTTATCTTTTTGTATTGTTGTTTCCTGGGAATTAAGTCAAGTTTGCAAATAAAATGTAAGATAAAGAAAGCACAAGGTTGTTTTAAAGGCTAGGATACTCACATTGAAGGAGATTCTGGTACCTGTTTCCAGATCTGTTTAGACATTTTATAGTACACATTCATCAGATATGAAGCAGACAGGAGGAAGGATTAAAGCTTGTTTTCTGAATATCAGAAATTTAGATGATAGTTTAAATTAGACACTGAGTTTTTTCTAAGGTTAGTGGAGAAGGGGAGCTCCATGAAAAATTAATTTAATCCAAAGGTGAGTGCAGCAACTTGTTTGGAGGGGCCTGTCTCATTTCCCTGAGTACAGAGGGAGCCAAGATAAATAGTTCAAGGCAGATATGTAATGCTGGATAGTTAATGTGGGTAAGAGAAACATTATCTATCATGTATACTTCATTCTGAATTGGACTCCTAAGCTTGATACATCCACCTTTTTCAGTTGGCTACTTTCAGATTGGCAAGGTTGGCTATTTAAGTGGCCAACTTTAAACGTCTTTGCTAGGTCAAGGATGTACTTTTTTGATGGTCTTCTGCTAGGCTGAAGAATTAGATTTCATGTGCGTACATTTTACTGTTACAAAGCCTGAGCTGGGCCTACACTGGAGAGCAGTTTTGGTCTTAAAACTTGGAGGAATACTGTGCTTGTTTCTTCAAATACCGCTCTTTCTTTTTAATGTTAGTTTTCTAACTAAAGAAGGCAACCGAAGACATTGTGGTCTCGAGAGAGAGGAGTTTCATAAGGAGATGGATCTTTTTACTCATTTCCTGTCTCCTGGAGGGTAAGAAAACTACAAAAAAAGTAGTAAACTCAATTTGCATAAAGGAGAGGATCCCACTGCTATGATCTGTAACCAATGAACAAAAATATAACATCTTTCTACAGCTTTACTTTTATTTTGGATAAGGTAATGAATCATAAAATGTTATTGAACTGCCTTTCATAACTATGTTGAAGCTGTTCCCTCCTTACTGGAATTTCAGTCAGGATGGTGCACATTCTGCTAATACCAATAGTCATTTAATTTGATTCTCCTGTGCTACTGCTTCTTCTTTGGATTTTCAACATGCTATGCCAGATTCCTTTTTCTTCATAGAATCTTCATAGAATTGGAGAATGGTTTGGGTTGGAAGGAACCTTAAAGGTCATCTAGTTCCAACCCCCTGCCATGGGCAAGGACCACCTTCCACTAGACCAGGTTACTCAAAGCCCCATCCAACCTGGCCTTGAACACTTCCAGCGATGGAGCCTCCACAGCTTCTCTGGACAGCCTGTTTCAGTGTCTCACCACTCTCACAGTAAAAAATTTATTCTAAATATCTAATCTAATTTACCCTCTTCCAGTTTAAGACTGTTACCCCTCGTCCTATCACTACACTCCCTGATAAAGAGTCCCTCACCATCTTTCATGTAGGCCCCCTTTCAGATACTGGAAGGTTGCTATAAAGTCTCCCTGGAGCCTTCTCTTCTCCAGGCTGAACAACCCCAACTCTCTCAGCCTGTCTTTATAGCAGAGGTCCTCCAGCCCTCTGATCATATTTGTGGCCCTCCTCTGGACTCAATCCAACAGGTCCATGTCCTTCTTATGTTGGGGGCTCCAGAGCAAGATGCAGTACTCCAGGTGAGGTCTCACCAGAGCGGAGTAGAGGGGCAGAATCCCCTCCCTCGACCTGCTGGCCACACTTCTTTTGATGCAGCCCAGGATACAGCTAGCTTTCTGAGTTGCATTGATGGCTCATGTTGAGCTTCTCATCTACCAACAACCCCAAGTCCTTCTTTGCAGGGCTGCTCTCAATCCATTCTCCATCCAGCCTGCATTTGTGCATGGGATTGCCCCAACCCATGTGCAGGACCTTGCTCTTGGTCTTGTTGAACTTCATGAGGCTGGCACGGGCCCACCCCTCAAGCCTGTCCAGGTCCCTCTGGATGGTTTCCCTTTCCTCCAGCATGTCAACTGGTCCACATAGCTTGGTGTTGTCGGCAAACTTGCTGAGGATGTGCTCAATCCCAATATCCATGTTACCAACAAAGATCTTAAACAGCGCTGGTCCGAATACCGACCCCTGAGGAATGCTACTCATCAGTGGTCTCCACTTGGACATCAAGCCGTTGACCACAGCTCTTTGAGTGCAACCATCCAGCCAATTCCTTATCCACCGAGTGGTCCATCTGTTAAATCCATGTGTCTCCAATTTAGAGACAAGGATATCATGTGGGATAGTTTCAAATGTTTTGCACAAGTCCAGGTAGATGATGTCAGTTGCTCTTCCCTTATCCACTAATGCTGTAACACTGTCATAGAAGGCCACCAAATTTGTCAGGCATGATTTGACTTTAGTGATGCCATGTTGGCTGTCATCAATCACCTCTTTATTTTCTATGTGCCTTAGTAGAGTTTCCAGGAGTTTCTGCTCCATGATCTTGCTGGACACAGAGGTGAGACTGACTGGCTTGTAGATTACCAGGTCTTCCTTTTTTACCTTTTTAAATATGGGGGTTATGTTTCCCCTTTTCCAGTCAGTGGGAACTTCACTGGACTGCCACGACTTCTCAAATAGGGTAGATAGTGGCTTGATAACTTCATCTGCCTGTTCCCTCAGGACCCATGGATATATCTCATCAGGTCCCATGGATTTGTGCATATTCAGGTTCCTCAGCTGGTCTTGAAGCTGGTCTTCTCCTACAATGGGTGGTTCACGGAATCACGGAATCACAGAATCACGGAACTACAGAATTTTTAGAGTTGGAAGGGACCTCTAGAGATTGTCTAGTCCAACTCCCCTGCTGACGCAGGAATGCCTAGAGCAGGACTGCATCCAGGCGGGTCTTGAAAATCTCCAGAGAAGAGGATACCACAACCTCCCTGGGCAGCCTCTTCCACTGCTCTGTCACCCTCACCATAAAGAAGTTTTTTCTTAGGTTTGAATGGAACTTCCTGTTTTCTAACTTGTGCCCGTTGCCCCTTGTCCTGTCACTGGGAATCACTGAAAAGAGTCTGGCCCCATCCTCCTTCAACCCACCCTTTAGATACTTTTAAGTAAGAATAAGGTCTCCCCTCAGCCTTCTCTTCTCCAGGCTAAAGCATCCCAGCTCTCTCAGCCTTTCCTCATAAGGGAGGTGCTCTAATCCCCCAGTCATCTTTGTTGCCCTACACTGGACTCTCTCCAGTAGTTCCGTGTCCTGCTTGAGCTGGGGAGCCCAGAACTGGACACAGTATTCCAGTTGTGGCCCCACCAGTGCTGAGTAGAGGGGGAGAATGACCTCCCTCGACCTACTGGCCACACCCTTCCCTATGCAGCCCAGGATTCCATTGGCCTTCCTGGCGACAAGGGCACATTGCTGGCTCATGGATAATTTACTCTCTACCAGGACCCCCAGATCCTTCTCCTCAGAACTGCTTTGCAGCAGGTCCACACCTAACCAATAGTGGTGCCTAGCATTCTTCCTTCCCAGGTGCAGGACCCTACACTTGCTCTTGTTGAACCTCATGAGGTTCTGCTTTGCCCAGCACTCCAGTCTGTCCAGTTTGGTATCATCAGCAAACTTGCTGAGGATATGCTCTGTCCCCTCATCCAGGTCATTGATGAATAGGTTGAACAAGATTGGACCAAGTATTGACCCCTGGGGGACACCACTGGTTACAGGCCTCCAACTTGACACTGCTCCATTAATCACAACCCTCTGAGTTCTGTCACACAGCCAGCTCTCAATCCACCTCGCTGTCTCCTTGTCTAGCCCACACTTCCTCACCTTCCTAATGAGAATGCTATGGGAGACAGTGTCAAAAGCCTTAGTGAAGTCAAGGTAGATGACATCTACTGCTCTCCCCTCATCCAGTCAACCAGTTATAACATTATAGAAGTCTATCAGATTGGTCAAGCATGATTTACCCTTGGTAAATCCGTGTTGACCACTTCCAATAACTTCCTGTTCTTCAACATGTTTGGAGATGACATCCAGAACAAGTCGCTCCATTATCTTCCCAGGGACAGAGGTGAGACTAACCGGCCTGTAGTTCCCTGGGTTCTCCTTCTTGCCCTTTTTGAAGACTGGAGTGATGTCGGCCTTCTTCCAGTCCCCAGGCACCTCTCCTGTTCCCCATGACCTTCCAAAGATGATGGAGAGTGGTCTAGCAATAACATCTGCCAGCTCTTTCAGCACTTGCGGGTGCATCCCATCAGGGCCCATGGACTTATGGATGTCCAGCTTTGCCAAGTGGTCTCTAACCCGGTCCTCCTCAACTGAGGGAAAATCTTCCTCTCTCCAGACCTTCCCTCTTGCCTCCAGGATCTGGGATTCATGAGGGACAGCTTTAGCAGTGAAGACTGAAGAATGGTTCCTCATTCTCCTAGTCCCCGCCTTTGCCTTTTGCGACTTGGGTGGTGTGGCTACAGCCCTTGCTGCTGAAGACTGAGGCAAAAAAGTTATTGAGTACCTCTGTCTTGTCTATATCCCCAGTGACCAGGTCTCCCGTTTCCTTCCAGAGAGGGCCCACATTTTCTCTAGTCTTCCTTTTGTTACTGATATACATATAGAAGGCTTTCTTGTTGCCCCTGACACCTCTGGCCAGATTGAACTCTATCTGGGCTTTAGCTTGCCTAACCTGGTCCCTGGCTGTCTGGACAATTTCTCTGTACTCCTCCCAGATTACCTGTCCTTGCTTCCACTCTCTGTAGGCTTCCTTTTTCTGTTTGAGTTTGTCCAGGAGCTCCTTGTTTATCCATGCACACGTCCTGGCGTTTTTGCCTGACTTCCTCTTTGTTGGGATGCATTGCTCCTGAGCTTGGAGGAAGTGATGCTTGAACATTAACCAGCTTTGTTGGGCCCCTCTTCCCTCTTAGGGCTTTACTCCATGGTACTCTGCCAATCAGGTCCCTGAAGGGGCCAGTCTGCTCTCCTGAAGGCCAGGGTTATGAGCTTGCTGTGCACCCTTCTCACTGCCCTAAGGATCTTGAACTCCACCATTTCATGATCACTGCAGCCAAGGCTGCCCTTGAGCGTGACGTTCCGCATCAGCCCATCCTTGTTGGTGAAAACAAGGTCCAGCATAGCACCTCTCCTTGTTGGCTCCTCTGTCACTTGGAGAAGGAAGTCATCATTGATGCATTCCAGGAACTTCCTGGGTTGCTTATGCCCTGCTGTTTTGTCCCTCCAACAGATATCAGGGTGATTGAAGTCCCCCATGAGGACCTATGATATGTAAAAATGATAGCTACAAAGTCACTCTGTATTATTGTGACTATTATCTAAATTTTGCACTCAGCAAAACCTGTGATGATTGTGTGTAAACTGAACATCTATTTCTACATCAAGCAGTCACAATTAAATTTTATTCCTCCAGAGTATGAGGGAATATGCCTAATCCCACTGTTTGCTGAAGAGACTACAAATATTTTCATTGACATAATGGGTCAATAGTTTAGGCTTTGCTTCCTTTTTAGCTAGAAACATTGCTTAATATCTTGATTTGACATAGGGCTGTCCTGATTTAAGAACCAGAAATAAATAGGTATGTAACTGAATTGTAATAAATTCAGAAAAAAACCCAATACATCTGTCTTTTCTGTATTCTACTAAACAGATAGGTTTAAGACAAAACTCAGGGATGTTATTGAAGAAGTTAGTTGAATAGATTTCAAGAACTGCATTTTAAACAGCTTAATCAAGTTCTGTTCCATTAGTATTTTCATATATTTCTGCTTTTGAATCTCTCCTACTGTAAGGCAAGACAAACTTTAATATATACGCAAGTGTGTTTAAGTGCGTGTGGGTGTATGAGCATGTGCAATATCTGTTAATTTCATAGTAAGTGCCTACTGCAGATGCCTTATGGCTCTTTGTACTGGATTTTACCTTTCCATTTTTATTTGATTTTTTAGAAATACTGTTTCCTTCTCTTGCCTTTTTCTCCAGGCTATAGTTTATCCTGATGGAAAAATTCCTTAAAACCAGGATTTGTGTCTTTAACATAAATACTGACAACTTGCCTACGACTATATTGCCTATAGAAACAATAACAAAAAGACTGGATTGCACATAAGCAGTCCAGAATCAACTTTTTACTGCAAATTTATTTTAAATAGAAATACATGACCATTAAAAACAATGTTGGTTTTAGCTGCAAAGTTAAAGGCAGAACATCAACAAATCTAAAATACTTTCATCCCTGAGGCAAGAGAATATTCCATTTAATGAAATAAGAGCGGGGAAGTTTAAAAAAGCAGTTCATAAAAATCACTGAATAACCATGTCTGTTTTCCCATATTGAGCAACTTCCTCCCACACTTTCCCCCCTCTGAACTGAAACAAAGCTTTCCATCTATTTTTTTCTATTTGGGCAAGCATTTCCTTAACCCATTGTAGTTTTTCCTCTAAAGCTGCTAGATGCAGTGCTAGTTTTCTTCAAAATTGTTTTGAACAAAAGCTGATTTCTAGTGTACCTTTTTACACTCCCTTTGTGCCAAAGCTTCCCCTTACACCTCTGTAAGATAAAAAACAATAAGATGACAGAGGCTTACTTTCATCATACTACAAGCACAGCAATGATTAATATTATAGAGAAAATGCTTCAAAGCACAAGTCTTTTTTAGACAATACTGCAAAGAGACATCTCTCATCTTTCAAATAATTTGCCCCTCTCTGACTTTGAAAGTGTTACTTAGGCTGGTGAAAAACAACAAATAAATAAATAAATAAATAAAATTTATTAAATTTTATTACAAATGTATACCTAGTTATGATTTTTTTGTCTGTTTCATTAATTTTTTTAGAATGATTTGTTTTCTTGAAATTTGTTGTCAATGATTTAATTTTATACAGTTAATTTAAGTGTAATTAATATTTCTGTTTAAGATAGATAAATTATCCTGGTAATTATAGTCACATGTAGTATTTTATTCTCTATGTTATTTTAAATTAACATTGTATGATTATGCTGAGATAGGCAACCTTGTTTATTACAACCTGATTAACTTCAATTCAGCGTTGTGCAGAAATTGCTGATACAGGCATAAACATTGTTGTAGGATCACGACCTTTGAAGTACCTTGAACTGGCAAGCAGATACCTTTTCCATTTAAGTAATTTCTCCGTTTCTTTATTAGGTAGCTTGATTCCTCATACAAACACCTGTATATGTTCAAGTATGTGCATCTGCTTATGGTTAAATGAACAAGTAAGGAGAAAAAGAGAATTTGTGAATTACTTTGCAGTGGAAATTTTAACATAAAAGCGTTAGATTCATCCATTTTTTTTGAACTGTACTTGAATCGCTAGGCAATTAATCTATTAATAATAAAGTCAGCAAATGCTTGACAGCTGAGATTTTATTTTTCAACATTATTTCAGATAAATTCCCTAAATCCTGTATAAAACCATAATAAAATATTTCTGATAATAACAACCTATGTAGATTAGATTAGTTCTTGTCAGTCAGCTCTGAACAGAAGAGTCACAAGCCTGCATTTTAAACAACATTCCCATGAGTCCAAGAATCCAGCTTTCCAAAAATCAAATCAGGCCTTTTAAAGAAAGATAAAGTCCTAAAGGACTTCCTGCTTTTTCAATTATTTGTAACTTTTTAAACATTCATACTCTTCAGTTCAGATCTGTGTCTCTAATTTATAATTAATATGTATAGCAGATCTGAAAAACCCCAAAACAAATATATCACCTTGTGCTTTTTTTCTGTATTTCACTGAATCTACTGTCAATGACTCATTTTAGAGAGAGAAGTCAGTGTTCTTTAAATGTCAGAAAGTAATAGAAGTTTTCCTTTGTTAGCTCCACTTTCAACTCCATGCTGAATTATTTAAACGTTGAGAGCTTCATTTATGGTTACTCTGGATACTATTCAAAATTCCCTGAAAAGACTGTTTACATGATACTCAAAATCTCCATTACTTCCCATTGAATTAAATCCTTTATGTTTTATTACAGAAAACATAACTCAAAGATCAAACTGGAGATCGCACTGTCACTTTAAATATCCATGGATTGGACCATGCTTGTTGGTGATATCAACTAAAAGGTATGGAAAAGAAAATTTCCCAATCTAAAAAGTAAGGACTGCAAACTTTACAGGAGTTGTGTATGCAAGGTCCTGCTACTTCTCATAGAAATTCAAATTCTATCTTCTTAATAGTCAATTGACATTTTTATATAGTATTCAGTGCAGCAGAATGCCATCTATTTGCAGACTTCCTGACATCCTTTCAAATAATAAAAACACAAGAGATTGGTATCAATACTCTGAGCATGACAACTTTTCAACATTTGGCCTCAGAGAGAAAATTTACTTCCCTGTGTTAAATACATTTCTAGTACAACACCTGCTAGGGGATCCCTGCCTGAAAATGAGTATGGGACTGAAAAAAAGCAACCACTGAGGGACCCAAACAAACTGTCCACTAGTAAATATGACACCTGGAGGTGTGTTTTCATTACTTTTAATTAACTAATTAGAATTAATGTTCTTACGTAATTGCTTAAATACATTTCACTCAGAAATGTTGAAAAGCCCAGAACACAGAGCTGGTTCCTAGAATACACCTTGCTGACACTCCAAAGCACTTTCTTAAAAGTGCTTTTCACTACAGCATTTCCAAAGACATGGAGTTTCTGGAAATTTTGTTTTACTACAGTCTACAGTGTGCTTGAGAGATGGGATGCTGTCATACTCAGATGATAGATAAGGGCTCGAATCTCTTCAGACACTAGAGAAAATTAAACTTTGGTCTGAACTATGTTTAATTTAGGTAAATTAATCATATCCTGACTTAATTACAGCTAGTGAGATATTATTTAAAGGGGACATCATATCTACCCTGCCTATTGGCAAAATTTAATATAAACTAGACCATGAACTGTCTAATGTTGTAAAGACTAAAGTCCTTACAGAATATTAAGATACAAAATTTTGCCATGGGGGACGTTTAATACTGGAAAAAGGAAAAGACATCTGTTTATATCGGGAGCTTTCAGGAATAGGTGGTAACTAAGCTGTGATTGTGAGGATCTACAATTTGAATTTAGATATCAAATTTGAGGCATTCTTTTGTGGTTAAAGCACTGGGTGCACCAGATTGCTTGATTATCTGACCAATGTTTAAGTAAAATACCAGAAATATCAGCTTTATGTGAAGTATACTTTTGTAATCTTTGAGCTGTAGTCTTTCACAGATCTGTTATCCAAAATGAAGATCTTATACAGTTTACAACATTTTTTTGAAGTCCTTCAGAAGCATGTAGTCATGCCTAGCTCTAGAAGTATTTCATTGTTTTGCCTTCTAAAAAAAGGACTATAGCAAGTCTCTCGTAATAGAAAGTGTTATCTATTTTCCAGAAAAACAAAAGTGTATCTCAAGTCTAAACTAATTTTAACATTAAATCACTTGCAGCTACAGTACTGTACAAATGACCATTCTGTCATTCTTAAGTCAAACAAAATCAAATGATCATATCTTATTGGCCATTGTACCTTGAGGAAAGGTAGGATTTGATTTCAGAGCTCAAAGATGCTATTGGAAAACAAAATACTCATAATCCACCCTGAGCCTTAACCGTAAAGTTCGAGAGAGTAGTTTTTCCAGTCTCTCAATAATGAGCGGTCTTGGCCAAGAGGCATCTCAAACAGACCCTAATTCAATATGAACTTTGGATTTTGGCATGTATTGTCTAGTTCTTTCCTAAAATTTGCTGCAGACAGAATATATAGGAAAAAGGAGAGGAGAGATAATGCTCTTAAATAAAAAGCAGACTGTGTTGCTCTTTGATATGGTATTCTACAGTCTGAGTCTGTGCTCGAATGTGGCACTGCCAAAAAACTGAATTTCATGACCATTGAAAACTAGTAGCCTCCATAATTTTAAATATTATCAACTATGTTTTAAACATATTTCTGTTTTATCCAAAGTAGTATGAATATCATTTTTCAATGAGGCTTGATGCATACATAGAATACTGACTTTTTCTTCAGTGATAAACTGCATGGGCAAACTAGAAAAAGACTTGTGTTCAGTTTTTTTGTTGTTACTTACTCATCTAAGCTGCTTTCAGCATGGGTAAAATTTTATTTCATTAAAAATGTCAGATAAATGTTAACTAAGTTGCTTTTAATTAAAAAAATATTGTGAGTCTCAAATAATAATGTGTTAAAATGAGTTTTAAACTACAGTTTTTGACTGTAGCACCTAAGTAAAACACTGAGATATTTTGTAACACAAAAAACTGTTCTAGAGGGAGATTTTGACCTAGAAAAGCCTATCAGATAAATGAATTATTGTATTTATAACCTGAAAGCAGAATTAGAATTTACTGTGAAATAATATATATATATTTACATTAAATTACAAAATTCTCATCTTTGAGAATTATTCTAAATGTGTTTTCAAAAAAAAGCAGTTAGAGAAAAAATAAATGACACTGAATAAAAAAATTAAGGCCCAATTAATCCCTAGCTCAGGTTCACTGCCTGTAGAAGGAGAGTGCAGTATTACTGATTGCATCAGAGTAACAACTCTTGTATCAGCAAGGAAATGGACTGCAAATATTTTCCATTTCAGCGGTTTGACACACATCAATGATCAGTCTTATTTGTCTTGTGGCCTAGAAAGCTCATAAAGGAAACCTTTTTTTTGCTCTCCATGTTGAATTTTACTGACATTGCTGAAATTTTTCTATACAAAAAATGCCCACAATATTCTTGTCTACACATTGCAGGTAAATACACATAGATCAGAAGCTCCTTATAGTCATCCTGAACAACAGGAAAACAGAAAGTTGAATTTTTAAAATATCTATATGATTTTTTGTGAACGTCTCAGTGATTTTCAATGAATTTTTTTCTCTTAATTTTTTAGAGGATTATAGAATCATAGAATAGTTTGGGTTGGAAGGGACCTTTAAAGGTCATCTAGTCCAACCCCCCTGCAATGAGCAGGGACATTTTCAACTAGATCAGGTTGTTCAGAGCCCTGTCCAACCTGACCTTGAATGTTTCCAGGGATGGGACATCTACCACCCCTCTGGACAACCTGTCCCAGTGTTTCACCACCCTCATTGTAAAAAATTTCTTCCTTATATCTAGTCTGAATCTACCCTCTTTTAGTTTAAAGCTGTTACCCTTCTCCTAGTGCAACAGACTCTTCTAAAAAGTCTGTCCTCATCTTTCTTATAAGCCCCCTTTATGTATTGAAAGGATGTCAACATTGTGCAGAGATATCAGCTTGCATTGAGTACAATTGAACTAGCTTGGGGACTGGAAGTAGTATAGCTCCATTAAGCTTGAACTAATTCATGAAGCTGAGAAATAGGTTTGCTCATTGGAGTGAAGCATGCTGATGGCTGACATAGCACTATAGTCCTCTGGACCAAAATGCTGTGGCACACATGACATGGACAGCAGGGTGGCCAAAAGCAGTTAACATGGTTCCTACAACATTATTAAATCAGTTTAGTTTCTCTTTTGCAAGCTTCATAAATATTTTAAACAGCTAGACAGCCAGTTAGAGTCTGCCACTCTCATGAATGCTCAGATCCTATCAATATGTGGTTGCATCAAATTCATAAGAAGTACTCCCAGGTGACCTCAAAGGCAAGGAAGAACACAAAGCCATCAAAAAATTCACACCTCCTAGTGAAGATTTTGGACTGGCCATTGATTTACCTTCAGACTGCAGGTAGTGGGAGGGTGAGCAGGTCACTGGATAAAGGGTAGTGGTAGCCTGCTCATTATTATTCATGTACTGCCCAGTTATCAAGAAATTCCTAGATCCTCATGTCATGTGTTCCTTTGGCCCTGGCAAGTATCTCCTTAAAAGACTAAAAATGGCAACAGTGGAATTCCCTTTTCATCGTAAGAATATACCAACTCTCTGGTAAGATATCTCCCCCTTTAATTTATTCAGCTAGGGTAAGGGTGAAATTTAACCTCATATATTCTGAAATGCTATATGCATTGCTCTTCTGATTATCAATATTTATGAATTTCCTGAGTTTTATTTTCTGAAAATATACTGACAAACTTAAATATATTTGGGAGTGATACAGTAAAAATGGTTCAGTGTAGATTTACATGTGTAATATATAAGACCATCTAGAATGTACAGCTTTAGTGAATATTTCAAAATATATTTAATACCAAACAACACTTCTTTCTCTATCTCATCTTATTATTGGATATTATAAAAAGAAAATACCTCTTTATTTTCTTTTTGTTTGCTCAATTCCAAGGTAGCATATAGAATTTTGCAATGAAGAAAACTTCTTTACTAAAAGCTTACTCTATTTTTAGTTTACAATATATTAAATTAATGTTCCCCAAGTTGCGTATGTTTTGCTCATGATGATAAATGGTAAGTAATCTCCCTGTCTTTATCTTGACCCATGAGCTTTTTTACCCCACTTTCTCCCTCTGTCCTGTTGAGGAGGGGGAGTGAGAGAGCACCTGGGTAGGGGTCTGACAGTCAGCCAAGGTCAACTCACCATAGTCCTCTTAATCCTGGTGTTCAGAATTGCAGAATTCTGAAACAACAAAACAATTAAAAAATCAAAACAGACAATTTTATAACAAAATCATACTACACACAAAGAATATTAAAGTGTCACTAATTCGTTGGAAAGAAATTTGGGTAAAACAGTAAAAATGTTAGATGACATTACTTTGTCTATCAAGTCTTCTATAATGCAGATTGACTTTGAAAGTTTATGTATTGGAGTCATTAAACAAATACTCATGTTCTAATTCTGTTTCAGCTATACTCTACAATAAGATATAAACATACCGTATTTTCTTTGGCGAGTTAGATTATCCTTATGTATGATAGATTAGTAATTATGGTATTGTTTCTGTAAGAACACCAGTGATACATGAAACTTCTGCATGAACCTGTAAAGATGTCTTGCAAATTCACCATAAAAAGGTTGAATTATATTTCATGTAGTTATTTTAGAAATGATCCAGGATGGATGAGCTAGTACTATAAAAGAATAGTATTTGAGAGAAAGATGGTTGATCTTGCTTTTAAAACTTGTTGTCTGGGTCACTTTTTAAAAATGCCTTTCAGTGCAAGAAGAACTTAACTACCAGGCTAAAAGTATCAGTCTCAGCTTTACTGGCCTCTGATACTTTGATACATATTATTTACATAACAACAAATATCACTGCCTTCTGGCATAATTTTGCTTTCCCAAGCAGCCAAAAGTCATAGCATTTACCTCATAATACAAGAATGTAACCAAGCACAAGACTTTAAATTTTATTTGTGAAAGTCAGTGTATATTTGAGCATATGTATATTTGTGCTGATATTTTCCTTCTGAGGTACAGTAACAGGATCCTTAGGACCCAACTGTCTAAAAGAAGCTTAATGCTGTTTAAAATAAATAGTAACTATCTCATTTGAAGTAAATGTCAGCAGTCCCATAAAGCGTTGTGCTGCGACTACTCATGCACTGTGCATCTCACCCTGGTGAGCCCCTTCACTCCCCTTTCTCTGCCAGTGATGCAACAAACAGCTATGACCTCGTGGTGTGCACCCAAACTCAGGGCCCTGGTTACTTCCCATAGGTCTGGGGCTGCGCCTTTGCTGATCACTGTCTTTACAGCCCTCCTACAAAAAGACACCCTCAATTTTCCTCTCCACCTGACCTCCCCTTTATTTTTGTTAGTGATTCCAAATTTTCTGTTCTGAACACCCAACACTCAGTTGCTTTCTTCTGTATGTGGAGAAACTCCATTTTCTGAAGCACTGAGCTTTGGAGATTTAGGCAAAATCTGTTTTCTCCAGGGCCAGAAGAGGCAGAACAATTCAGATAATTGGCTTCACTGCTTAGACATACATCATTCCTTGCTGAGAGTGCCTGAAAGAAATGAGGCACGTGACTCGTGACATGCTGCTGAGGAGCCGAGATAGCAAAAGATCAGACTATAAGCCTTAATTTGTTGTTAGCCATGAAGGGAGCAATGAGGTTGGTAGATACAAAACTTTAAACTAAGATTCCCTGTAGTGAAATCCCAACAAGATCTATTCAGGTACTGATTTTAACATTCAAATTACTCATAAATAGCCTTCTTATGTTCCATTTAAGAACTTCTAAAAAACTAGTCCAACCTAAGTTATAAAGTAAGACAATGAAACAGCATACTTATGTCTCATTTTTATAGGAAAAAAAAAATAAAAAATCTGTGCTTTCTCTGAGTCAAAGATACTGTTCTTTTTTCTTCCATATTCCAAAACATCTCAAATTACAGGTGAAAAAATGCACAAAAAATGAATTCTGAAAGGCAAATAAATTAATGCCATTAAAAGACACTGTAAATAACAGTTTAGAATTCAGAGATGTTGGTCTTTAATGTGCTACATACTATTTGAGAAATTATGTATTATTGATTTAATTAATTTACTATGTTGCTTGTACAAAAAGCTACCAGCTGTTTTATAAAACTTGTAAGAGTATAGCTCACTCCTGTGATTTTTCTAATTGAATACTATGATACTACAATTGTACACAAGTAATTATATGCATCACTAATCCCCGTCTTGCTCTCAATAAGGCTGTTCATATGAATAATGTTTACACATTTTGCTTCTAAATAGAAAACCAGACAATAAAAAAAGAGAACGCGATGCAATAAAAATTTATTAATAAAAAAACCACACACACACAAAAAAAACCACTAGAAAGAGCAGAAAACACATAAATAAAACCCTGCTCCAGGATCTGAGTTCAGATTTCTGAATGGCTTTTTTTTTCATTCTTGACTATTTTCTCCTTTCATCTTCCTTACATGTTAGAAAGTCATTAGCTACCTTTTATTAAGCTTTGACTTCGCAGATGCTTGAAAATATGAATAAAGTTTATAGGAAATCAGATTACCAACAAAATTAAAACATGGATTTTTGCATGAGGAATTGGAAATTTTGTGGTGTTTTGAGGGGTTTTTTTACAGAATAGTTTTTGCTGAGATTTACTTACAATAATCTGAAAAATCACCTGATAAAATAAATATTTGTAAAATCACAGAATCACATAATCACAGGGGTTGGAAGGGACCTCTGGAGATCATCCAGTCCAGCCCCCCTGCCGGAGCAGGGACACCTTGAGCAAGTTGCACAGGATGGCGTTCAGGCGGGTTTTGAAGGTCTCCAGAGTCGAAGACTCCACCACCTCTCTGGGCAGCCTCTGCCAGTGCTCTGCCAACCTCAAAGCAAACAAGTTCCTCCTCATGTTCAGATGGAACTTCCTATGGTCAAGTTTGCGACCATTACCTCTTGTCCTATCACTGGGCACCACTGAAAAAAGACTGGTGCCATCCTCCCGGCACCCTCCCTTTAAGTATTTATAGGCATTGATGAGATCCCCTCCGAGTTTTCTCTTCTCCAGACTAAAAAGATCCAAGTCCCTCAGCCTTTCCTGGTAAGAAAGATGTTCCATTCCCCTAATCATCTTTGTAGCCCTCTGCTGTACCCTCTCCAGCAGTTCCCTGTCCTTCTTGAACTGGGGAGCCCAGAACTGGACACAGGACTCCAGGTGTGACCTCCCCAGGGCAGAGTAGAGGGGGAGGATAACCTCCCGCAACCTGCTGGCCACACACCTCTTGATGCACCCCAGGATGCCATTGGCCTTCTTGGCCACAAGGGCACATTGCTGGCTCATGGTCATCCTGTTGTCCACCAGGATTCCCAGGTCCCTTTCCACAGAGCTGCTTTGCAGCAGGTCAGCCCCTACCCTGTACTGGTGCATGGGGTTATTCCTCCCCAGGTGCAGAACCCTACGCTTGCCCTTGCTGAACTTCATGAGGTTTCTCCCTGCCCAACTCTCCAGCCTATCCAGGTCATGCTGAATGGCAGCACAGCCTTCTGGTGTGTCAGCCACCCCTCCCAGTTCTGTGTCATCAGCAAACTTGCTGATGGTACCCTCTGTCCCTTCATCCAGGTCATTGATGAGTATGTTGAACAGGACTGGACCCAGTACTGACCCCTGGGGAATGTCACTTGTCACAGACCTCCAACTAGACTCTGTGCCTCTGATCACAACCCTTTGAGCTCTATCTGCCAGCCAGTTTTCAATCCACCCCACTGTCCATTCATCCAAGCCACACTTCCTAAGCTTGCCTAGGAGGATGCTGTGAGAGAGAGTGTCAAAAGCCTTGCTGAAGTCAAGGTAGGCAACATCCATTGCCCTCCCCTCATCTATCCATCCAGTCACACCATCGTAGAAGGCTATCAGATTAGTCAGACATGACTTCCCCTTGGTGAATCCATGTTGGCTACTTCTGATAACCTTCTTTTGCTCCAGATGCTTTGAGATGACACCCAGAATGAGCAGTTATTCTTTGAGAATAACTCCGCTTATGCTGTACTAACAAGCATTTTTAGTTTCCCCCAAAATTACAATTTTAACCAAGTTAAAATAATTTGCATTTCTCTCTTCAGGAGTTGTATAGTAGAGCTGTATGATAGGTTATCTCTCTGTTTAAAAATCTAGTAATTGCATTTGGCATAGCACAAATTTAAAAATGTCTGAAGGATAAATAAAAATACTGCTTTTCCATACTAAAAATTACATTGAACTATTTCCATGTAAAGTAACTGAAAGAAGATTTGAATGAGAGATACTTTTAAACTTCAAACTCCGCCCAAACATATGCCTGACAAATTATGGAAAAAGGTATTTTTTTCTTAGAAATCACTAAATTTGTATTTTTAACAACAACAAAAAAAGTTTAATCAGAAAAAATTAACTTATCTTTTCAAGATGTCTGTGTTCAACTCAGACTGTGCATTTACCTGCTATCAATATATCATTATTTTAACTTAGTGTATCCAGAAGTTTATAGCTGAAGAAAGATTTTTGAGGAAAATAGTTACAGTGGGGAGAAAAAAATAAGAGCCCAGTTTTATAACAGCTATCTAAATCTAGTGTAAGATTTGAGATCCTGCAGGTGCAAGTGTATCTTTCATGGCTATGGAGATTGCATTGTCTGAAAAATCCTGCCTCCTAACTCCTAAAACCCTAGTAACTCTTCCCAAGAAAGTGGGGAAGTAGCAATGGTTGGCTAGTCATACCAACTGATGTTGTGATTATTCAAGTGGATGCAATTATCTGTACTACATAAGTGTTTGTGGAATCCAACTCATAGTTTAAAAAGTGAAGCACACTATGTGCATGATTTTAAATATTCATAATTTGAGGCTTGTTCTTAAGTTTAACAGTACTCAATCAAGCAGATGTCTGCTTGTAGAGGGACCACAGAAAGAGTTCAATAATGCTACCCTTTGTTCAAATCAAGAGCCCATACAGTCCCTTCACATGACTGTCTCTCTACCTGGACTTCGCATTTGCCCTTGCTGAATATCATCCTGTTCCTGTCGGCCCATCTCTCCATCATGTTTGTGTCCTTCTGAGTTGCAGCCCTTCCCTTGCATATATTGACTAGTACCTGCCCCAGTCTGATGCCATTTGCAAACTTTATGAACAAGCACTCCATTACCTTCTCCAGGTCATCGACAAAGATATTAAACAGGACAGTTCCTAGAACACATAGTCTCCTTATATAAAATAGATGAACACTTTTAAAATCGCAATTTTAGTAGAAAAATGGCATTCATTATATTTCTTGGTGGCTTTTCATTTGCAGAAGAAAATCTGTAACAAAATATTCATAGTCATGAAATGAATGTTGTACAAAGAGGGAGAGAGAAAGCTGTAGAATCTGCTTGGGGAATTTCTTTAAAGATATTAATGAAATTAACTGTCCTTCATTTTATATGTCATTTGAGAAATTAATTTAAGATTATTATACATATATAAAATTATTAATTTTTTCCCATAAATGTATTGTTAGATATTATGTTGTATAATGATATATAATATATAATATCTGTCTAACAATATATACTGCTAGATATAATATTAAGTTGTATAATAATAAAACATATTATTATATTTTGTAATGTGTAAATCTCAGTAGAATATATTTTGGTGTCCTTTATATCAGCTTGTCCTTTGGTTAAAATCAGTTATCTCAAACTGAAATTATAATCTCCTGATATGTTCCTAAATTAATTATCCACTGTCTTAGAAACATCTTGGATGCCCATTTACATTTAGTTCAGATCAAGGAGCTTACTCCAGTACATTACTGGATTTTTTTACATTCTTTATAAATTAATCTATATTCAATGATTTTATATGTAAAAATATTTGTATACAAGTTCACTCACTGAGTTGGCATTTAAGGAGTATCTGTCAACTTCATATAACCTCATAAAACAATGGGCATCTCAGATTGTTAGCAAATGGATCATATTACACAGAACAGACTAAAGCATAATCATCCAGTGAAACATTATGTGGTACTCATTGCTGTTCTGGTTTTAAATTACAGGTAATGGGTCATTGTAATCTGCATGACAAACTCCTGGAGACTACACTAGGAAAATATGAATACCAGAGGAAGCAGAAAAATGATTAGTGAAATTCCTCAAATATATTAGAATAAAGTAACAAGCAGGAATAATGTAATTTCAGTTTTAATATAGCTAAATCAAGGCATCAATATGTTGTTTATGCTTGTAGATCTGTTTAACATGACAGAAATCTCCTTTTTCATATACTTTTTATCAATGTATCTGATGTGGTTTCTGAATCTCTAGCAACTAGCATGAAATTTCTAGAGCATTTTATGTTTCTTTCAGATTGGTTCCTGCTGTCAGCTAGTATAGCTGAGACTGTAGTCTTCCTTCTAAGACTTCCAGACTTTTAGTATTAATGGTGAATTAGGTATTGCTACTTAAAAAAAACCCCAACAAAACAAAACAAAAAACAACCAAACCCAAACAAACAAAAACACAACCCCCACCAACAGAAACATAAGTGAGGACTTATCATTTATAAAGTTTCTTTATAAATATTGGAGAGAAAAGGGAAGATACAGAGGTCAATTCATCCCACCCAAGGTGTGTAAGGTAGGAGGGTTGAATTCCTCTTTAAAGATCTTTCTGGAGACACTGGAAAGTGTTTGAGCACCTTTTAGACAGCTACTATCAAGAGAAGGTGAATCCAAGCCCAAGGTTTTCAGCAAGTGCAAATTATGACTCACACTGGGATAAAAATTCTCGACATCATTCTGCTCTGTGGTGTGATACTTCATTAATAGTGTAGACCAAGCTCATAGTTAAGTTTTCACATGACACATAACATCAGGGACATACTGTCAGCTCTGATTTTCAGTATCTTTTTGCATTGGCATTTCCCAGGTTTTAAGTGTAATTAAGCTTAATTAAATTTAAATCAAATTTAGCCAAATAAATCTTAGGTTTTGGGGTTTATTTATTTATTTATTTATTTACTGAATGTCTTATTTTTATTTCTTATCTTAGCAGGTGTTTGCATTACCTCCAAGTCAGCACCTAAGATGACAGCAGCATTTGATTTGATTCTTTTCAACAGGAAATGAGATTATTGATAACATTAGAATATAATTTAGGACATAGTGCATTTCTGAAATTACGCCTGTTATTAGAAGTACCTCCGTTTCAGCAATGTAATGTACACAAATATTTTGTTTCAATACTGTGCAAGAGAGGCCTAAATTTCACCTGGGAAGAATTCTGTCTTTTATTGTAGGTCATTAGTGTCATTTAGGAAATAGTATGTGTCATGGTCTGTATTACACTTTTATAAAATGTTATGCTGGAGTGCATTTAAAGACAATATTGACTCACAGCTCATTGGGCTGACTGGTGTTTCTTCATGGGTCATTGCAAGTAAGGCTATTTACATCTTGTGTGATCTTTAACTACATATGATGTAATATATTTAATATATATTTACTGCAACTATTACATTTAAAAGAACTGTAACAATGAAATTTTACAAATTTTGATAAGCTAAAGCAAATTTAAAAAAAAGTATTCTGCAGATCCACTGTGCATAGATATCACAGAAGTCTCACTGATGAGATAGAGCTTCCATAGTACTCAGAAACTGGTGTGGAAAGAGATGCACTGCCCTGTGAATGCATGGTGGGCTATTAAGTATTCAGTGAAGCAAAGCTGTCTGTTGAAGCAATGTCCACACTGCTACTTTGGAATTTTTATTTAATCCTTATAAATTCAGACTATGCATACAGGCTGAAGTTTGACAACTACATGAAGTTAGTTGGCAAAAATATTTACTAGAATGACATTCAGAAAGAATGTGTTAGAATAGTGGCGGTGATAGTTCTTTCGGTAGGTACTGCAGCATTATATCAACGTCAGGGTGTTCTCTTAAGCTTGGATTCTAGGGTATGTAGAGGAATGTTCCATGATTGTATCATTTTTAATGAAGAAATAAGTAAATAAAGACAACTTTTAAATAACTTGAGAAGAGTTAAGCACAGAAATAAACATTAAAGTGAAAGCAGAAAATGAAAAATCCATGTATGTTTAACATTACAGTACTGAGCAGTTCTGTGAATCCTCAATACAACCAGTTGCATAGTTCACATAAGATATCATATTTCATCATACCTGCTTCTTAATATAAAAATGGAATACTTCACTCTACACAAAGAAATCTTTAGTTAAGCATTGTGACAAATTGACTTTGCAGGTTTTCCAAACAGGTTGGTCAGTAAAATACCAATGTCTTAAAAAGTATGACCAGAGAAATCACCTTCTGCACAGAATGAGCCAAGTCATATTCATAACAGAGATCTCCATAGCAGGAGTCTTTAAGAACAGATTTTCAAAACCTGTCCGGTACAAAAAAGATTGTCCTTTTTGGGGTCGGGGGTGTTACATATCTTCAGATCTCTTTCCAGTCCTATCTACCTGTAAATAGAAAATCATTGCATATCTCATATGAGTACATTAAAAGGATACTCATAACACTACAAAATGTAGTATTCCTCACTGCAAATAATTTCATTAAAAATTAATGGGTTTTTTTATTATTCAGATTATAAATGGTTTAACTGCTGTATGGAAATCTACAATAGCATGTCCCAGTTTGATGAAAGCTTCAGGGTTTTTTGACTACAATGGACTGAGTGAGGAAGAAGAAAGTGAATTTACACTAGTCTTCTCCAGGAATGAAAAGCACCTGCACAGCCTGAGTTCAACTACTGAGCAGAGAAAACCTGCAAGCCTGCAGTGCTCATCAGCTGGAATGAAGCATCCGTTTTTCATTCACTGCTGTTGAATTCTGCATCATCCCTTCCATAACTGACACTACCCTAGATAGGTCATCAATATTTCAACCAACAACAAAAGGTAATAAAAAAAGAGTAAGTATTAGGACTGAAGAACTAGGCTTTCTTAAAAAGAACTAATTTCTACTCAGTCTAACAAGAAATGTTGTATTGTGGTCTCTCAACTATATTAGATAATTGGGTTGGAGGTTGGGTACAAAGGAATCCGTTTCCTTTTCACAACTACACACAAGCTGATGAGCTCAAAAGGTCATACATCTTGAGCATACATATTTGTCACGCATGTGTTAAATATTGCTTTTGAGAATTCCCCACATAGGTAGAAATGGTGCATGAATCAGTGTCCTAGGAAGGCAGATGGCATCTGTCTCATGGCATGAAGACAAAGCAGTCTAAGGAAAGCAGATGAAGGTAAAGGTGATACTATCTCCTGCCTGCAGACTCTTAAGGTATCTGAAATTATCTTAAATGGGCATCCCAATATCTTAATACATTATGTTTTAAAAAAGAACATTTAAAGAGAAATATTTCCTTGGAAAATAATCCATGGATAGATCTGGAGACTGGGATCCTACAGCATTGCTGGAGCAGGGACTGATGTCCAGGGCGAGGCTGAAATGGGACTTTTGGTCCCATGGGTAGCATGGGGAGAGGCCCCAGGGAAGGATCAGCAGAAAGAGTCAGGCCCTTATAGTGCCCTCAGGTCCCTGGCAAACATCTGAATAAAAATGGAGAGTAATTTCCTCAGCTGAGCTCTCTTGTCTTGGTAATGTTAGTGAAGCTCTACTAGATCTAGTTTATGACTCTCCTTTGTAAGTGCAAATCTGTATTGCAGTTGTTGAGCATATCACAGGAGTTTTTCGGTTTGAACAGGTTGAAGTTTCTATTGTTTCAATCATGGAACAGTTTATTTGGATTAAAGAACAAGATGTGGTAGTATAGCAAAGTCAGTTTTGTGCATTTTACTGCACAATCAAATAGTACAAACTTGATGTCTTTTTCTCACTTTTACTGTAGGAACCATATTACTATAGGAAAATATTATAAAGTCAAAAAACCTCCATATTTATTCCCAATTATTTATTTCAAGAGTATAAAATATATATTGCTAACATTTTAAATGGAAAGTTAAAGATCAGAATAAATATAGATCTCTTCCACTAACAGTTTACTAGATTTAAAAAAAATCATATTTTATCCAAGTATAATTGAATCTTTTCTCTTATCTACACTTCTGATTCACTGGTGTAAGCTCTCAGAAAGAGAAATTGAAATTCTTTGTACAAATAAGTCTATAACCTTTCATAGTTATGTTAATATTCATAATCATGAGATTAATGGTCACAGTCAGTGGTCACCAGTCAGATACTTCTGTGACTAAACAATTCAGTCACTAGGATCTTTTGCCTTTCAGAATTACAAAAGCTAAGGATACTATCAAGGTGTGGAAGCTTCTCAAAAAAGATTAAAAAAAAAAAAAAAGAAAAAAAGATAAAAATAACCAATGCTTACTGTTTTCTAATAGAAGGAGCAGAGGAGGGACTGCTAGGACGTTATCAGATCCTGTGACAGAAGTGTGGCCCTGCAGTGTTAAAAGGAAGGTGATGATACATTTAGCTACCCCTGCATCAGTCACTATTCATCGGTAAGGCACGATGAAGTAAGTCTCCTATTGTGTCCTTATATTGTTGATAAAACAAGAATACGAAAGCAAAATTACTTTGCCAAGGGGCATTCTGTTTACAAACAGTACTGACAGAAAAATTATTTGGTTAGTCTTGAAGGCTATCTCCAGTAGCGAATCCAACTGCACTCCATTAGTGACATGATTACTGTATCTTTCTTAATGCGTAGATGAAACGTTCTGAGACTCCTTTGCCAAGGATCTTGAGCTTGGCTCAGTAGACCTGCTCCTAATTCTTTCTGTGATGCTGACTGTACAGTATATTTACTCATTCCCTGTTTATCTTTCTTTTACAATCTAACTGAAAGAAATAGGATTACTTGGCTCATTCTGTGCAGACGGTGGTTGCTCTTGGCACCTGCTTCAAGACACTGACATTTTCCTGTCTTTTGTTTACTATGGGAGTCATCTTCTAAGTTAAAATGCCTCATTATTGTTATGCTCTGAGAGAAAGTTTGTAGGGAGAAGTAGTAGCTGACAAATAATAGAGCTGGAAATAAGCTTTCAGGAACACAGCTTTTGTTTAGGTCTTAAAGAGAAACAGCAATCTCAGAAACTACCAACATGTTGAGAACAATTATTCTGTGTTTAGCTTGATCGTGCTCATCAGTTAGACACTTTGAAAAAAAAGCTAAGAAGTAGCTGCAGACCAGGGACCTGGGAAAAATCATAGACTCATAGAATTGCTTAGGCTGAAAGGGACCTTAAAGATCATCTAGTTCCAACCCCACTGCCATGGGCAAGGACACCTCCCATTAGACCTGGTTGCTCAAAGCCCAATTCAACCTGGCCTTGAATACTTCCAGGGATGGGGCTTCCACAACCTCCCTGGGCAGCCTGTTTCAGTGCCTCACTACCCTCAGAGTGAAAAATTTCTTCCTGAGATCTAATCTAAATATACCCTCTTTCAGCTTGAAGCCATTACCCCTCGTCCTATCACTACACGCCCTTGTAAAAAGTCCCTCTCCAGATTTCTTGTAGGTGCCCGTCAGATCTTCGAAAGCTGTTATATGATAATGCTATTATTTTCCTGTATGAAAGAAAGAGAGATCATCTGTCCTGAGGAAGGAGGGAGTCAGGTGGAAAGTCTAAACTTATGAAACAAACATTTTGGATGAGTTGATTTTTTTTTTTTCTCCCGTAACATTCAACTGAGCTATGAAACTTAATTATAGGAGTATAATTTCTTCAAAGGTGGTACCATAGAGAAAGACCTCTTATGAACAAAGCTACTTTTTAGACTTTTTAGACTTCTGAGAAAAACTAGCCCTAATTCTAGGACATGTCATCATCACCATAGTCAAAATTTGAAGTTTAGCCTGCAAATTACTATGCATTGGCAGACCAATACCAGAAGCTCAAAAAAAAGTTTCTAACATATAGCTAGAGACTTAGATTTCACTACCTTTCATTTGAGGATAATACCGAACAAAATAACCCCTATAGTTTAATTATGTTTTATTAGTAGGTGAAACTAACCTCCTGGTCCTTGATAGCAATGTAGTGACTTTGCTGCTTTCAAAATAGATACCAATAGCAACTCTACATAAATAATTAGTGTAGTCCTTGCCAATTAGCTATGGCATCTTTTGAGAAAGAAACTAACAATTTTGCAATCATAATGTTCATGTTAGACCAAGTCTCTTGAACTTATTTGTTAACCCCATTGGTGCTTTCAAGTTTTAAATACTGAAACAAATTAACACAAATCCGTTCACCTCTTGAAAAAAGGTTATTTCAGATAAACAGTAAGCCAAAAACATTGTCATGGCAGTGCAACTCTTCAAACCAAAATAAGGGGAAATCATTGGAGGGTTTTAGTTTTGTTTTTAAAGTCCATAGAAAAAAATGAAATCTAAAACATCAAGAAATGCTAAGTCAAAATAAGGTCACCAAGGAATTCCATTAAAATAAAAAGGGCAGGAGAATATAACTGTGTGTTGTACAGTTTTTTAAGTAAATATAAAATGTAATTAAAGCAGATTTTTTTCCTGTGAAAATTTGTATTTTTTTCAGTTGATGATACTGCTCATCAAGGTAGTAATTTCTTCAGAAAAAAAATTTCAGCGGTTCAGATTTCTATAAACCACTTTGTTATGAGAGATTTGGATAAATGTCTGTAAAAATATAATCACTGCTTTTTTACTTTTTTTCTCTCATTGCTTGCAAGCATCCAAAGATGTTCAGAAAAAAAAAAAAGGTGCTTAAATTATTCTAATAATTTCTAAAAGCCATTTCAATATAAGTGTTCTCATCAGTGAATTTATTTAATTATTTAAGGGATAGCATTTTCGTTTATATTTATTGGCATTAGTAGTTTTTTGTTGTATTAATTTTTGTTTTTTCCTTTACTGAATGTATTTCATCAAGTTAAACTGAAAGCCTGTGTTCTTGCAAACATAGTAAATAAAGAACTTACATTCATGTTTCAGTTCAGATCAGGACTGTAATTTTTAAATGAATCTCCTAATTATCCCCACTTATCACACACACTTAGGTTCACATCACAGAGTGGTTTCAGAGAGTGTCAGCTAGATTCATTTTGGATGAAAGTGAGGCCAAACACAGAACAAAAACACTTCTAGTATTCTCTAACAGCTAAAATTGCTTCAACCTAGGGGACAAGTCCAGAAGTAGCAAAAGTAAAACCTCACACAATACAGACATTGGCTCTTCAGTATTTGCTGTTTCAGTCTGAAGGCTAGCACCCACTGAACTCCACTACTTATTACTGTAGGCATACACACTAAGTACTCTAAGTAGAAAGCTGGCGGGGAAAGAACAGAATGTCCACTCAATGCATAATTCACTCAAATGGAAATAACTTTAAAATCCTTTCCATAATCCTGATGCAATTATGCATCTGCAGTATTTGTATTAGGGCTTAATATTGCCATGCAAGCAAAAGGAAAAGAATCCCTATCTGGGGGCTTTGAAAAGGATTTGAGACCACTATATTCCATCATCCGACCTTGAGTGTATTTGGAATCACACTTTTCAAATATATGTTTGCTTATTCTGTCTGGTAGCAGAGTCAGACCTTACTTTTAACCTGCCTATTTATTAAGAAAATCATGTCTTAGTTGCTTGTTCTCCACATTTAAAATGCCTTGCAGATTAAGTGTATGGGTTCCTTGGCCTCTTGAATAGTGGACTCATGTGCTTCAACAACACTGGAAAATGATTTCTTAAGTGTTGGTATTCGTAGCGGCACCTTGGAAAGCAAGGCAGATAGCAGCCTCACCGACGGGCCTGAGAAGCAGTGAACAAGGACATAGATAAAGAAGTAGAACTGGATCTCAGCCAGACCATAACAGGGGTTCAAAAGTACACAGCTGTGTCTGGGTGCATGTGAAAAGCGCATAATCAGAACACTGATTGTGCATGGCTGGATGTTTATGTCCTGGAACACTGGGACATGCTGGATGTATGGGAAACAGAAAAAGCAAAGTACGTGAACACCCTGTTTGGCTGCTTAGTTGAGATCCGTATCTGTATCTGTAGCTATATAACAGCAGCTCGTGTGAATAAAGTTGGATTTACTACACCACACTGGGTCCGTGTTAATCAGCCCACCGCAGGTATTCTTTTTTTTTTTTTCTTTTTTCCATATATTTTACTAATGTGTTTAGTACCTTTCACAGGTTACATTTTGTTTGACCTTCAAAACAATAAACAGAGCTTTAAGATCAGTTTGAGCTGTAAAGGAAAAAAAAACAAAAACAAAAACAAAAACAAAAACAAAAACAAAAACAAAAACAAAAACAAAAACAAAACAACCAAATAACCAAACAGAACCCCCAAAAGTACATCATGTAGGGCAAAGAAGAAAAAGAGAACCTAGATGTATTCTTTCCATATCTACATTTTAACTGTTCAAATTTTTCTAAGTTCAGTCATCCCAGCTATTGATATTTCCTGGGGAAAGAACCAGATTATACCCTTGTAATACGCTTTCTCTGTTTGTTTGCTTGAGATTCATATCCATGTCTTGTTATCAGCCTGAGCAATATCTTTTCCCTCTGAATAAACCTTTAGTGGTTTTAACATTGCTCTCTTGTAGGCTTGCCCAGAAGTGGAACTTTCAAATAAAAAGATTCTCTTCTCTGATAAAGTGCTCTGTCTTTAAGTAGTATTATTGCTGTCCTCTCTTCGTTTGCTTTCTGTTTTCTTTAATCACATCCTTTTATTTATGTGCGTACAATCAGGCAGCATAGTACTAATCAGGTAAACTGTAGGTGATGTGTGTATTAAAACAGAATGCGTTCTCCCATTTGTTTTTATATAGTCTCTTTCCTTACATTGAGGCTGAATAGCAATTTCACTATTTGAAAAGGTGTTCTACTATTAAATGATAGGAGTGACACATAACGAAGTCCTTAAAGTGTTGTTATGGAAGATATAGAGCACATATAAATATTGAATACCGGTAGCAGAAAAGCCTTCCAACCCGCACAGGAATAGCCGGAATCAGCAGGCAAATGATGCTCAGGTTAACATGTTGCAAACTAAGCAGTGATACATCCCCCTTTGAGACCCTTGGGAATAGGGTTTTAGCAACAGAGTGGCAATGTATGTACAACTAAAATATTTTGTTTATTTACTGTTCCCTCTTTTCTCTAGCTTCATATATTCTTCCCCTTCTAGAGCAGACATAATAAGGGTTCTAGCTCAGTAAGGCACTTCAGCAGGTGCCTACGTGTAAATACTTGATTTATCCTGCTGGAGACTACTGGTGTATTTAAAATTAGGCACCTGCTGAAGAAACATGTTGAATAAGGGCCTGAGTGATTGCACATGCAAATTGTAATTGATATCAACAGCAATGATAGGAATCCATCTTGGCAGCCAGCAAGTTTGTCTGTGCCCGAAAGCTTCTTCTGATTATTACACTCATTTTACAAATGCAGACAACGATAGTTACATGTTTTGGACATGATAACAAAGCTTTGAGTAAGAAACATTGATTCCAGAGTCATTGCACCCAAAATTTCTTTTTTGAAGAATAAGGTATGTTACAAATATCCCCTGGGTTTCAGTGAACGACTGTGCATGAAAATATAGCATATAACAAGTGAAATATTGCCACAAGCCAGTATCCAAATATTTACAAGGGGTTACTATAAGCATGTTAGCATCTATTTCAGTACATTTACACATCAAGAAGGTCTAAACCCCAGGAATTTTAAACAGATTTTAAAGAATGAGTTGAATCACAAGAGACACATAGAGGAACATCTGAACTGGCAGAGAAAATGCTTGCAATTAGGCAATTTTAGAAGAAAGCACCTGAAAAACTCAACTCCTATCAAATTACATATTTCATATTGTAACCTTGCTGAGATGAGGAATGTCTGGATGGCACATGGAGGTAGGAGGTATGGAACAATTTACAAACACATGCTGCCTTCAAATTATAACACTCTCCTACTAAGTAATTATTTGCACATTGTCTCTGTCAGTATTGATTACACTAAATATGTTATTAAAAGACTGCATTTTCTGAGGAGAACAAGATGGGTCAATGGATAAGCTTTTCATCTGTAGAAACAGAAGTTCATTGTGTGAGCATTCGGAAATGAATATTAATTTGTTGCACTTTGGTTGAAATTTAACTGTATGCATAGGATCCCTATACAGTCAAAATTATTGGCTAGCAATAGGTTTTTACAATGACTGTAAGGTTATGAGGCAAATAATAAGTACAGAAACACATGACATACAGATTAACTCTGAGAGATTAAGAAACGTGAAATAATATTCACAGAACTGGTGATCTCTAAAATCAATTTTAAAGCATACAGTTTTATTTTCTGTCCAATTATTTGTGCCTAGGTTAACATCTGACATGAATGCTAAGCCCCTTTTCCTTACACCTCACTAAACTTAACATAAGTTATTTCATTGAATTTAATAAAGCTAAGATTTCACCTGAAGGAAATAAAAAGCTATTTATTCAAGCTGTCCATCATGACTGTAGTAATTAGGTGTATTTTACGTTTAAAAAAAGAGAACATTCTCCAGCTGTCTTCATTTAACTATTGCCCCTTGTTTTCAATATGAAACAAAGCCAGTATTGATGACTGTTAATTTGGCTGTAGGAATCAATTGTCTATAGAGCTTGTAAAGCTCCCGACACAATGAAAATTTGGAACAAGTTTTGTGTAGAACATTACATGTAGATAGTACATCACAAAAAAAACTATGCACACATTGTTCCCTATAAATAATATCCCTCCAATGTTGACAAAAGTAATTTACATCCTTAGAAATGTGTTATTCTTACAAAAGAGCAGTGATCAGAACTCAGCCCACATTCCCCTGAAAGAGTACTCCATTTTTATTAAGGTTAATGAAGCTATTAGTACATACTAGTAAAATCAATACTTGTGGGCAGTTATACACTATGATGCATTTGGTTGTCTGAATGCCAGGTCCATATTCTGTCCCAGTGCGTAAACCCAAGTCCACGTTGACACCTGAATGCAACACCTCCATCTGTGTGCCTGTTGCCTTTGGAAGAAAGTTCCAGGACATGCCAGGTTTTAGACTGTTGAGCAAATCTACCCTAAAATGTAGATGATGCCATGAAATTCAGAGATTCTTGAAATTCCTCTGTGTACAGCTTAACTTATGTCAAAGACATGTCTAACACTATTTGGAACATGGTCTTTCATCCTCTAAAGTCTGTGCATTCTGGGAGAAGAGGAGAGAATATAAATACACTTGAATCACTGCTTCATTTGGGCTTCCCACTCATTTAAATGACATTAGTTCCAAGTTGCTTTTCTAACTACTTCAGACAGAATAATTCCCTGAAACTGTTCTCTAAGATTGAACAATTGCAACCTAGGATTACTCCAACAACAGAGTTGATCAGAAAAACTCCAAGGAATATCAGTAGATTTATCAGAAAGTGCGAAATATTTGGAAGTGAAATCTTTACCAGAAACACAGTTAGACGTTTTTAAAAGCAAAACACTGCATGGTGTGATGGAGCTCATCTGTTTACGATTTTAAATATTTATACTTTTATATTAAGTAGAAGTTGAAACCCAAATTATTTGTTCAACATCTTGGTAATTGAAGATTTGGATCAGAAATTATCTTAAGGTTCTTTTTACATGGAACTTTCACTTTTATTGGATTCTTGTACTGGGCTAGCGTTAAAAAAAAAAAAAAAAGAAAAAGAAAGGAGAAAACTGCTGCCCAGTTGATATAAATAGCCATCATATTTTATACAAAGAGATGAAGACAAGAGGATGCACCATGCTTACCATTATAGAAGACTACTTGGAAGATGGAAAAATTATATTGTGCTATGGTGATCTCAATTCACATTATTTCTTGTTAATTCTCAACAGCACACAGGACAGGTATTAGCAAGTTAGACTTTAATCTAACAGTTTATCCTATTCAATACATATTTACAAATGAACACCTGTCAACTGAAGTGTTAATTCTTAGTAATGATCAAACATATATTTAATATTTATTGTTCATCAATATTTGCTTAGTATTTAAACTTTCCTAATTAATATGGCTCATATTAACAAGTACTAACATACATGTAATAAAATAAAACATATCCATTTTAAAATGAATTAATAAAGCTAATTAACAAATAACCTATGAAATTCCTCCTTCATGTATGTTTTCATTCAATGAGGAAAATGGATTGTAGCGAACAGCAAGAGAAAATACCTGATTCTGAGTTGATTAGCAATTTCATCACATATGTTGACCAGAGTCGTTTATAAAACAGGGAATGGTCAAAGCAATCTACTTCTAACACTTATCTATTCTTGATTATAAGTACCAGAACTCTCCCAAGACTTGGACTTCTGACTGTGATAGAAACAAATACTGTACCTGTATGTACTTGATCAAAACTCAGATCTCACCCAAAGACATGTCAACTGCTTCTGAACTGATTAAAGATGAAATGTGTCATCTCCTCAGGAAATCCCTATGCTACTTTATGGTTCTTGACTAAAAATCTAGAGAGCACAACACAGTTTTTGCAGTTTGTGTAGGTATTAATATTTTTGCTCCCAGAGTAACATTTGGTAACATTTCAAATTTTTACCAAAAGATGGTAACATTTCCATTTTGCTCACAAAAGCCCCTAAAGGTTCCTGATGTTTATTTATAAATACTTCAAGTTTTCATCAATTTCAGTGAAGAACGCACATTTTCTTCCCTACTTTGAGTATTAATATTCTTAACGTACTAACTTTTCACAGTTGTCTCTTCATTGTGTACATCATGTTTTTTTCAGTATCTTTAAAAGTGTATCAATCAACTGCAGTTGAAACAAAACACATTATTATTTTAAAGCCCCACTGGCATGAATGCCCTACCCACATGACCTGCCACCAGAAATGACAAGAATACACTTAATGGCTTTTCTGCTGAGACTACCATAGTTTTTATCTCATAAAAACTAACTGCTTTAAAGTCTTACTTCAGTAGAATGTAGGGCTGTCTCTGTCCACACTATATGTAATTCCAAAGTGCTTTGATAGTTTGTTGCAGAGGTGAAACAAAGGCTAAATAGCAGTAAGTCTACATTATTAAATCTTAATTACTAATTTATGTTTTAATGTCTATATTAATTCTATGTAGTCATGATGACTTTTCTACTTTGATAGAAGTCTAGAGACAGAGTGTGATAAAAATACAAGATGAAAAAATCGTCTCATATAAAGTGATCAAAAGCCTATTTACCCTTATATACTTGAATCTGACAGTAGCCAGTAACGGTACAGGAAGATTGTGCGCACATCACAAGTGCATGGTAGTGGGCTGCTGTTTCAGTTTATACCAATTTTTTATTATAGAGATTTTTTGGACTCACGGATTGTAATCTTAAAGTTTGACACCAGTTAATAGGGTTATATTTCCTAAATCTGCCTAATCACTTTTTGAACCCATGCTTACTTTTGGCAACCATAACATCCTGCAGCAGTGTTTTCTATTGTTTAGTTATAAAGAGTATTCCATCTCATTTATTTGAATCTGCTACCATTTAATGCCCTTCAGTGCTTACCTTTAAAAATAAAGTCAAGTTTTACTGTATCTATTTAAAATAAGAAAATTAGAACTCACTATTCAAGATGTGGGTGCATAATGGAGAATTATGATTCCCTGGAGTATTTTGTTTTGGTTTTTTTACGTAGTCTTCTCATTTCATGTTAATTTCTTTGACTTTTTGACCACTGAGCTAGTATTTTCAGTTAAATCTCCTTAGTAATTCTAAGATTTCCTTCTGGAAAAATAACAGATAATTTCCAGGGTATCATTTTTGTACAGATTTTTTAGGGTTGCTTTTTCACATGCGAATCACTTTGCAGCTATTGATATTGAATTTTATCTGCCAACTTACTGCCTATCACAATGAGATCTTCCTGCACCTTTTCACAGTCTGGTTTTTTTCACTATCCTGTAGTACTTTGTGTTCATATCAAAGCTTATCACCTCATTAATTATGCCTTTTTCTAAACCACTTCCAAATACGTTGAATGTCAGTTCTGTTAATAGATCCTATATTTTCATCAGTTCTTGAAATTTCTTGAAATTTCTTATAACGCATTTGCAGGCCTTATTTCATTTCATCAATCAAAATTGTTGTCTTATGGCTATATGTTATTTGTTTAAGTTTTATTCCTGTGACAAACAGATTCTACTAAGTGTTTATCAAGAATACATATTTCAATTCAATCTGTCTTTAATATAAGGAATTCAATTTAGAAAGAAAAGTTGAAGAAGGTTTTAACTATTTTTGTTGGTTTTGTGCCTGCTGAGAATGATATTTATTAAGCATTTCATTTAGAACATCAAATTACCTGCAACAACAACAAAAAAAAAATTTTTCTATTCCAGGAAATACATACATCATGTTTTTAGTTAAAGTGCTGGCAGTACCTACCTTATTCACATATTGAAAGTGTAGTTCCTTATCTAAATTATTTATTTTACAAGGTCCAAAAATAATCCCATAAAGGTATCAAATACATTAACTTTAAAAGTATGCTAAGGTATGTATGTCTCAATATATTACAAAAATGATTACTTAATGTCTGACTGTAGACTGTTTTTATGGTCAATGGAATACGGTAAGTTGCTGGTTTTATCTATCCTCTCATAGACATCCATCTTAAAGGGAATCTCCTGCTTGATTGGCTAGTTCTCATTAATTATATTGAGAATACATGTTCTTCAGCTTGGAAAAGTGTATAGCTTTCAGATGGCTGAAGTTAGAATTCTGTCATTTTTTTTTTTCAGTTAAAATTAACGTTAAAGTCTTCTTACTAAATTAATTGTCTGCCAATGTTACCAAGAACATAGAACCAGAAGCCAGAAGTTAAGAACTCTTCTGGTCTACAAGGCATGAAAAACATATGGGCATGATACAAGCAGTGCAAGGTTTTGTACAAACTCGGATGGAACTAGCCAAGATGAAGAGAATTGTGAGACTGGGAAAGAAACAGAGAAATTTTGTTTTTGTAATGTACAGCACCCTGCACATAGATGGAGTGAGAAAACTCTCCTTTGATGTAGTTGTGTTTTAATGTTGAAGTGTTCAAATTTCTCACAGTGACTTTGTAGCATTAACTTCCACTAAAAGGCAATTTAGAGAATCAGTTGCAACTTGGATGTGAAACATCAGGGAAATATGGAAAAAGAAAATTACCTTCAAAATATATAACACAAGGAATATGAAATACAAAGGTTGAGTTGACTGTAGAATAAGTGACTGTACCTAGACAATATTTGCACTGTCTAGATTTTTGTATGTCTGTAGAATAATGACATTGCATTTGCATGGAATGGGAAGTAAAAAAGTTTCCCTATTTACAAGTATCTCCTGCTTTTCATATTTACGTTAACATTTGTGACAGACAATGTCTTAGAACTACAAACACTTCAACTCTGAGATTTGATATTCATGTACAAAATCAAATGTTTGATATCCTAACCATATCTCTCTAACAGTCATGATTGTGGATGGAATATTTTTGGTGCTGTTAATTTCCTAATTATTTACCTAACCCTGATTATGATGTGTGGAAATTGCAAGAAATTGGCAGTTCTGATATCTTTTATGTAAATAAGAAGATCTAATGTGTCTCCTTTTCTGGAAAAGATCCAGAATGGAACCCCCTTGCCACCCCCTTGCCATGTAATTTTGAGGACATTTAGTGGAAATACTGACCTGAAGTGTATGACTTCTGGATATATATTTTCTTCTGTTTGTCATCTATATAGAGGTGATGGTGATTTTGACTACACCTATGTCCATACAGTGATAGGTGTAGCACTAGGTTATGTGATTAAAGACGTGATTAAAGATTAAAGACACGCTAGAAAGAGCCCCTTGGTATGACAGCAGGCAGGGGCACCCCAATACCCCAGTCAGAGACATGAGTGCCACCCCTGAACCCCCAGAGCTGTCCCAGAGGACCCTCAGCCCCTGTGGTCAGGGGACACCCTGCACCATAAGTCAGCAGGGGAGGCTCCCCGGGGCATCTAACTGACAAGCAGTGGTGGCCTAGCTGACAAGTAAAATAAGAGACTTGGGAGCCAGGATTCAAAGTTGCCATAACTTGTTGGCTACTGGAGAGACTGGCAGGTCCAAGCCAGCAACTGAGGGGACTGTAAGGTCTAGTGGTCAAGTGTAAGACCCATTTACATGTGTCTGTGCATTAGCCAATTGGAGACCAGAGAATACAGAGATCAGCCACTGGATAGACTAAGCTTCTAAGGCCAGCTGCAGGAGAGATCCCTATTATATATACACATACATATACGTATTTTCCATTAATGGGTATTCTTCCTGAGAAGCCAGAAAGGGAATAAGATCAGGCCGTTACTGTTTGTGTTTGTCTAAATGCCGTGTGCTTCACCTGCTTTGGCCTGTGTGGCCAGCCATGTGTTTATGCATATATGTATTGTGTGTATGTATGCCTCTGGTCTTGCTAGGGATGCACTCTCAGCATCATTACTCATTACTAACAGCACCCTGGGACATGGGGCTGTTGCTGCCTTGTGTTTATTTGGATATTGCATTCAGCAACTCCTAGAAGTAGGCATGACAGAAAAAGAATTGACAAATTTTATTAACTGTGCACGACTTAAATGTTAAATAAATGCGTATAAAATAGTAATAGATTCTCACTTCCATTTCTTTTCCAAGATTTTTTACAATCTGTTGCTATGGCTGTGCATCACTGACTGCTACATATTGTCCTTCCTCACATAGCAGTGGCCTTCTGCAGGATAATTTGTGCTATTGCAGAATGAAATTATGCAACTTGAAGCATACTTAAAACTGTGCAAGGTTTTCCAGATGTCCAAGTATCAAAATGATTTGTATATAGTCTGTGGATGGTACAAGCCAAACGTTATTAATCAGCTGTAAAGAAGACAGAGATGAACAGACTGTGACCAGGTTCTCTGGAAATATTTGTTCTTCCTTGTGAGAATGTAAGTCCATCCTGTCTACCACAGATGTAAATAGCAGTTAGAGCTGACAAAATTTATAGTTTCCTGAAGGAAATGTCTGATTAATTCATATTTCTAACACAGGTGGAAGAAGTACACTTATTACATGCAACCAGGATGCTTGCCTGGTAACAGCAAGATTCTGTATTTGGCATATAGTAATGATTTTTCTGTTTCAGCTGTTTCTATTCATATATTACAGAAGGCAAAAATAATGCTTTTGAGAATAAGATGCAGCAAGAACTCGCAGAGAACAAGGAAAAGAAACCAAATACCAGCTTGCCCCACAATATGAAATGGAAAATGTCATGTTAGCAACAGAGAAACAGTAGCCAAAGAACACATACATGAATAGACCTGGTAACAAGTGTGGGTAGGAGTTTGCAGGTGTGTCATTATTTCGCTTTTAGACCAAGAAAAAGACATAAAAAGTTGCTCAAATGCTACAGTTAGTGATGATGAGAATGAAAAAAAAATCTCATATTAAATGCTTGCACTAAGCACTAAAAGAGGAGCGGGCTTTGACTTCCAAAATAGTGTTAATAAGGTGATTCAACCCACCTGAGATCTGAGCCATCCTTCAGAGAGGTCTATCAATGTGCATTAACTGTACAAGCATTCTAACGTGATTGTGCTCCAACTTGGAAGCCTCATTTTGATGCCATATTTAGATGAGATGCATCCTGAACTCTTCACTCAATCCTTCTCTAGAGGGAGCTGATGACAAAGCTCTTACTGTCTTTGCTGATGACAGAGCTATTATTGTTTTCATCCTAGGATCTTCAGCTATATCCTACTCATTTTCTGCAGTCTGCACTTGTAGTGCTGTAATTGAGATGTCATCTTTGAAATATATGAAATCTCACTGGTTCTGTGGAACACAGCATACATACCCCATCTTGTCCTTTATTATTTTATGATTTTAGTTGATAACGCTAAATGGAATAAGGTGTTTTGCATTATTTGGCTATTTTGCACATACTAATTGCAAAGAACCCAGTAAAATTAAGTGTTATATAAACAAAAAACACTTTTAGACAATAAATCATTACACATGACATATCACAATAAACTGGAAACAATCATGATTTAAGAAAAGATGAAACAAACTCAAACTAACCTGGTTTTTAAAATAGAACAGTAGGGAAGAAGAGAATTATATTGTTACATTCTTTTAAATGTCAGGCCCACTGAATGCATTTGCTCATATGAAACAGAACTATTTACGAATATTGCCTGGGAACAGATTTTTAAAGTGTCACATGCCAATTAACACAGTACATGTGAACAGAAGCATAATAAATTTGAGAGGATAATATTCCCACATGCAGAAAATGTCAACAAGAACATAATCGGCAGCTATAGCATATGGTATATTGAGCTCAACAACTTGTTTATACCATCTTGAATCTCCCACTAATAAGATCTCTCTTTATTATCAAAATACAAAGGAATATAGCTGAAGTGCCATTCAGAAGTGTCACTTCCTTTTTGAGATTAAGGCATGAAAATTGATTGATGTACTTTCTAATGTCAAGTTTGATATTATATAATCCAATGGGTTTTATATGGCATTAAGCCTATGGAGTTTAATTCACAGTTTACTGAAGTTGCATAAAACTGCTCACTAGCTAAAATAGATGTTGACCAAGGCATTTATGTGTGTGTGTGCATGTGGGTGCATATTTCTGAATTCTTAGTATCTGACATCACAATAATCAGTATTTTCAAAAACAAATATGCAGGGCTGACTTCATAACTCTTCTGGACTGTGCTTTAGTCATAGTTTGTTCATACCGAACATAAATGACCAAAAGAGTTTATATCCAGTGTTCTACGCAGGCAGTTTCAGCTAGAAAAACAGGTTCCTGAGCAAAACTATTTTTTTTCATTCATTTGCACCTGGCTGGCAAGGAGATATAAAGCTGGAGGTAATGAAATAATAGTGTTACTCTGGATGATCTCTCTTTGACCTTCCTGATGCTTTCAAAATATTTCATGTCAAGGAAAAGGTGAGCATACCAACAGTGTCTTAAAACCCCAAACACATTGACAAAGAAAAAGGTATTAGGTGGACATGAGATCTGAGTCTTAAAATCAGACTGTCGATAATTCCTTCTACATTTATGACTTTTTACTTTTATAAATTCTTACAAGACGTGAGTTTAAAGTCAAGTAACTTCATTAATTACAATAATTTTCATTTTTTGTATAGCTGAAATGAAACAAGCTTTAATCAAAACCCTGGAAAGCTTCCCTCTAATTTTACCAGAAATTTTCATCAAACTATTCTCTCCCATCTTCTGGTCTTCCTCTTCCAACATCCCTATTAATAGTATTAGTGAAATGTAGTTATTAGTTCCTATTAAAGCCATGCAAGCATCACTGTAAATCACTCAGTTTCTTTCCAAAGATTCCTCTTCTTGATAGGATCAGTCAAGTTCAATTTGCACATAATTCAAGAAATACTGTCCATGAAAGTAGATCCAGGCTAGGCTCAGATGCATCTTACAAGGATTTAAACACTCTACTGAAACAAAAGTACCCGGCTTTTCAAATTTGATATAAAGAGGTGGACACTGCCAGAAGATAATGTAGATTCATCCTGCCTACCTCTAATGCATATCTATGGTGCTTTTTTCAGAGTTGGAAAGGGGTGTCCAAAGGCAATCAGATCTTAGAGGCTCTTGAGTTTTCCTCTAGAAATGTTTCTTTACCTCCACTGAATACAGAGTCCTAAGGCTTCTTTTTTAGACTAAGCTCTTAATTTAACAATGTCAGACTATGAAGTTAATACAAGCTGGTTGTTAGACATTCGTGTTCTCACTTTTACTCTGTGGTAGTAGCCCTGGTCAGAGGGTTCTTGTCCTACAAAACTTCATTAAAAAATACCATAGCTTACTTTTGCTGTCTCTATTGTAGTGTCTTTTCTAAATAAACACATTCAGAAATAGGAAAACAACAAAACATGTTCTGGAACGTGTTTGAAGCTACGAAAATAAGCACAGAAATATAAAAATGGGAATGAAAATCAAGAACAGTTTTAAAAACAGTCATTTAACAGCAAAATTAAATATTTATTCTGTTTGAGGGGTTTTACGCTTTTTCTAACTTTATGGCTATACAATCCTAGATAATTGGAGAAATCTTTTTTTATTGTGAACATAAAGGAAATAAAGAAATCCAACCAAACTGTCTTTTAGGTCTACAACCGATTTTTCAATTACAGCGAACGAAGTTGATGGCAATCACAATGATTTTGCAAAGATAGCTGTAAAGGAAATACAAAGGAATCCAGCATCCAGTTGAAACTGCAGAACTGTAGATAACTTGAATTTGTCTTTTTAAATTCATGATGAGGATGACACTGAGGTGAAAAGCATCTGAATATTTTAAAAGCCAAAATGTTTACACCTACCTGTTTTACAGGTCTTCTGATATTTCTCACAATTTCCTAATCACATTTCATTGACTAATTAAGGGCTGTTTAAGAAAACATTATAATTAATTACTGTCATGGTTCCTGATAGCTTTTCCCAGTTGCTTTTAGGAGTCTTGCATCCACATAGTAGCTGTAAGACAATCTAGTTTGTGAAGATTACCTAGGAAACATTTGAAATTGTGCTAAAACAGAAATTACTGTTTTCAAGGAATGGCCCTAGTCTTACATGAGGCAAGGACTTTGGTGGCTTTCATCTGATGCTTAGCTCTACCAGGATACACAAATGCCTACTTTTCTCTATATATTCCTCACTAGACTGAGGACAAGCTAGTATATATTTGTGAAGTTTTCATTGTGGGTCAGGTTCTCCCCAAGTTAAGGAGCGGTCTTTGAACCAATAGCTAAATGCTTAAAGAATTAATATGTGTTCAGCCTGCCGATGATTAAAATCCATATTTCCACGGGAACAGCCTTAGTGAGTTCTGGTGAGCCTGTTTTCCTTTGCATTTAAAAAAAATTGAAGTTAACTGGGCCAGGAAAAAGATCACACAAAGAGGTAAGCTGCACAAAGAATATGGAAAGCTCTGTTGAAGTATTTAATTGTTTAATGTTCTGTGTTCAGTGGAGCAGGAGACAAAATCCCTATCCCAGAGGGGTGTCCCAGGTAAGTTTTTTATGTTTACTTTCACTCTATGGTCTACTGTATCACAGCAGATTATCTTCATCCTTATCATGCATGAAAAAGAAAAAGTTTGTAACTGATGATTTATTATTCAAGTCTGAATGCATTGGTAACAATAAAGAACTCTTACTTCACATATGAGCAGCCAGTTTTGGTTGATAAAACAGTGTGAGGGATTATTAACATCTGTTAGTGTTGGTCTCCAAGGGTTTTCGTCTTTTCAGTTTTCTCTGATTATTTCAAAGTGGCACCATTGTTCTCTTTTTTCTCATGCTTTTACCAAATAAAAACTTTTTACGGATTTCAGAATTAGCAATTTATCTTAACTGCTTTAATTTTTTCTTAGTAATTTCTTTTTTAAACATTGAAGCACTGGCATAAACCTGTTTTCTGTGGTTGTTCTGGAGACTTAACTAAGACATTTTTATTGCTGTGCTTATTTGACCTTCCCATTTTCTTGTCCTTGAAGAGCTTATTTGATGGTTGAGTTCAGGTCTCTGTTCCTATTTAGTTACCTCCCTTTATAATAATTTGAATGCATTTTACATGAACAGAGCCTCCCAGAATCTGTGAGTGACAATGCTCTCTTAGACTCTTCTGAGGACTTTGGTGCTCTTCAAGAAGTTGGACTCTCACTGTTGTGCCTAGCCGTACACAGTAGATTAGATTATATTGTACATATAAATGTTGTTAATGTTGCAAAAATGATAACTCCAAAATTCATTATATATATAATGCTTATATAGTCATATGCCTGTGAAGAAGACAGATCCCAGCTTTTCCCAATAGTCAGAAATTTTTACTTAAGATAAGGAGAAAAACTATGTGAAAACAAATCCTCAGAGCAGCTTGTCGTTAAGGACACTGTCATGGGAGATACGAGTTTAAATCTCCCTAAAGGAAAACAGATCTGAGCCCAGGACTTTCATATCAGGTGAATTTCTTAAACACTGACCAAATAGGAAAGGTGTTTTGAATAAAAGTCTGGACCTTTTTCAAAAAGGTCTGATGCCCCAATTTTGTAATAAGTAAATGACTTTAAAAGATAGTTATAATTCCATGAGGATTATGAACCCTTGAGTTGAGGAAGGTCCTTCTTTCAGTCCAAGGAGGAAAGCATTTTAGTTCTGAAGAATGGCAGGTGTTAAAATAATCCATGCCTCAGCATATGCCAGGAATTAGCATAAACAGCTTTCTGCCAACCCTTGTGAAGACTATTCTGAAATTTGTGACTCTCCCAAGGTTGCTAATTTAGGGCCAATCTGGTAAAGTCGTACTTTCCCCCTGCAAGTTCATAATGACACACTGGATCTATTTCTGACTGCCCAAATCATGACAAACAATGCAGAACTAATTAACATGTTCTAGTTATGTTTAAAGTTTGTGGTTCTTGGTGGTTATTGGCAAACATATCCTCAAAAATAGTTATCCTAACATTAAAAAAGCACTCGACTTTATTTCAAAAAGAGTCTCAAGGACAATACAGCAACTCGTTTCTATTTTAAGATGTTACCTTTCAATGGATTAACTGTATATGCCTATTGTACTGTTTGTCAAGTTGATTTGCCATTAAAATGCTTCTCATAGTCTAATTTATCATTTACTATTTGATAGGGCTTTTTTTGTCATGATGAGTTTTCGTTTGCCTGTGAGATCTTTCTGCTCAGGGAGGTAGTTTTCTTATACAAATGCCATATAATTCTCCAGAGGATTGTACATGTTGGCAAGGCAATTGTTTGAACTGTAAATATTTTGCTTTTAGCTAAATTATTGCTTCATTTTGTTTGCAAAATTTAAACAAAACACAAAAGGAAAATAGATCACACCAAGACAAACATGCAAGAAAAAAATGTGTTTGGGGGATGTTAATAGGTTTTGTTCTCTCTTAGAAGTTGGTAAGTCTCTGAGTTTCAGAATATAGTTGAACTTCATATTAAAGTAAAAAATAAAATATCAATGGAACTGGAAAGTAATTCTCATGGCTGACATCTTCTCCCTAGGTCTCATCATTACACTGGCAAACTCCAGTCTCAATTGCTCCTAGGGATTCATCTATTCTTTTACTGGTGACTGAAATAATATATACTAAGGCTCAAAGTCTGAAAGGGACTTTGCTTATCATTCTGTGCTATGAAGACTTATGAGCTTCCATGATGTGGTAGAACTAGCAAACACCTCAACATAATACTGAGTCCTGATAATATGAATCCAACATTCCTTTTTGTACTAAATATACAGTCTTGAGACAAACAGAATTATCTAACTGATCAGCTACACTGGACATCTGAATGATTTTAGTGAATTTTTGAACCCAAATGTACCTTTTTGGCCAGTGAATTTTCTTCCTACTTAAGGGTTAAGAGAAGAAGCAAAATTCTGCTTTTTTGTAAATTACATTTGCTAGTGTCTCTTTATAATATAGTGACCAGTATTACTCCACTATTTCCCTGTTAGCCTCTCTTCTGTTTTGTTCTTGTTCTTAGACTTTTAATGAATACATGAAGTGAAATCTTTGACTCCATTAAAGATAATTGAAACTTCTCATTTTACAAGATATTGTTACAATTTGCTATTGAGAAAGAAAGTAGAGGAAAAGTTGCAGCACAGATCCATTACACTATCTCAGCACTTACTTATTCCTGTAGAGATAATATTTAGACTGGTTTTCAAGGAAAGGAAAAGCAAAGGGAAGGCATGGTACCAAAACTATCCATCATTTTATGGATGTAGTCATGATGATGTAAAAGGTAGAATTTAACTAGTATCAACTGAACAATTCTTTATATCCCCTAAGGAATTGTTGTGCGCATTCCATTCCATTATTTTTCCCTTACTATTTGTTACGTCTCGGTCCAATCGTGGGGCTGGGATGGGTTCATAATAATTCCAAGCATGAGATTAAGATGTAAATGAGGTCAAATACCGTTCACTAGGCTTTAGTCTTATTTCCCAGCAACAGTCACTGAGATGAGCAATAGAGTAAAGGCAGAAGTAGAAAAAAGGTAGAAAGGAGAAACACTATTACGGAGCACAGCAAGAGTATAGTCACCACCACAGGCCTGCGGCGTCCTGTTGGTCCTCTGGAGTCAGTGGCGTCCCATTGATCCGTGATTCTCAAGTAGTGACGGCAGTGAGGGTCCCAATTGGGGTAAGGCACAGCACCAGTTTATAGTCTCTGCTGACTTGCAGTTTGGCCCATCAGTGCTAAGGTCACCTTTGCTCAACAAATCATTGTTTGACACTGTCACCGTATAGGTTTTTTCTGCCTTTATCACTTGGGCAGCACTTGGCATTGCACAGTCATGAGAAACAGGAGACCCTTTTCCTGCCTTTGTTGTTTGGGCAGCACTTGGTATAGCACAGTCGTGAGAAACAGGGTCTGGTTGCTCTGATAACCAAGCGTGTACCCCCTTTGTTATCAGTATGGCAGCAGGCAAACTTTGAGACATCTTATTTTTCTGTATCCTACACTATGGTCCAGTTCTCTGAGGAAAAATTAATTCGGCCCGGCCATGTAAAACATTGCTGTCTGCAGTCTCTTGAATACAAATAATCTATGCAAAAACCATGAAGATACTCCTAATCTGAGCAATACCACAAAAGCCCTTTCAAAAGCTATTTGTGTGCGTATGGACTAGACAAATTCATCATTATGAGTATAAGCAAGGTCAGGTTGTAAGAAGGATGATCTTATTTTAGTACTAGGCCAAGTTGTTGACACGTTTTCTTCTCAAGAAAAAAAAATATGCATGGATACAGTTTGTTAATATGCTGTACACATAATATGAATCTTCCCAGTCACTGAAGTGACAGTTAATAAAGGATCATTTGTTCTGATTGCAATTGGTTTAAATGATATTGCCCAGCTACAAATGTTGCAAACACACTGGCATGGGCAACGCATTTGAAAAAAAACGTCTCCATCAGTAACATTGATACCCACAAGAAAACTACATTAGAGTAAAAGAAAACTAAGTTTCAGCTTCTAAGAAATTAGTAGATTAATAGCATTCTTGTCACAGTGCTGTTGTTTTAGAACAGTCTTAAAAAGAACAAAATCTAAAGGAAAGTGCTCTTTTTAAAAGGTTTCCAAAGGGGAAAGAGAAACACCAGGCATGATATGAAGACCAAGAAAAGACAGAAGACAAAGCAAATACACAGAAAATGGGCCAAAAAACCCACTCCCAAAGTAAAGCTACTGATGAAGGGTCCTCTAACTGATGAAAAGAGCAGCCCAGTGTGAATAACTTCCCCACTGGTATCATATATCCATATATCCAGAATCTTCAAACAACTTGGATAAGACATGGTTACTTTAAAAACTAGTGGAAGATACAGAAGTATTGAGTGCCTAATGTGAGGTTATAACAGTTAAAATGGTGTTCACAGGGAAAATTAAAATCAAGAAAATAATGCCCATCACTGCACTGAGATCAGTGCAGCCAATGCAGTCTTCCTAAAGATCAGAAGTAGTGAATTTATGTAATAGAAGAAAATTATATGTTCTTTGCTATGTCCCCATAACTCAAAAAATATTAGCTTTATAAAATGAAATCCAGATATCTTTCTGATTCAGATGGCCTCAGGAACATACTCTTTCAAAAGTCAGGATATGGATCGTACATGACTAATCATGCAGACACATTTTTTTCTTTCATATTTTTCTTGGCGTTTTCAAAAACTGTGTTTTATGCATTTCACTGAAATGATATTTAAAAAAAAATCCAAGGATAGTTTTGTTTATTTTTAGCAAATTAAGCTGGGACAAGTATGTATTCCTGATAAATAAGAAAATATAGACATTTGAAAGAAAGATTATATTTGATTTGAAAGAAAGACTCTATATTAGTATTTAAAACATATACCAGATGAATTGTGTAGAAAAAAATTTGAATCTCTTGATCATAATTATTAACAATTATTAACAGAATAATATTTGATAGCAATAATAACCAGACCAGAATGACCACAAATCATCTTTACACCGATTTTTAAGTGCAAATTTTGTGTTGTGTAAATTAATGAAGTTATCTAGATCTGTGGTCTCTTAGATTGGACATTAAATTTTACTGTATTTTAATAGCATAGTTAAGTGGAAGATTGGAAGATATGGTGAGGGACATATTATTGTATGCCTGTCCCATTCTTATATATTTCACAGACATTTATTTCTGACCGTGGTCAGAAATAGAATACCAGGATAAAGGGACCTTTCATCTTATCCCTTTACACTGTTCATCTAACTTCATTTTCATTCTGTTGTTTGCATGTGCACATGTGTATGTGCATCTATTTGTACCTATATCTAATCTACATCCAAAAAAAACCCAACCAAACCCCTCTTAATATTTTAGTATTAAAAATTTTCTGACATCTTTGCAAAATATGCAATTTGGATAGATTTTGATATATTAATGTCATGCTTCGGGCTGGACGAGCCACTGAATGAATGACAGATGCTCTCTTTGTCCTCTCTCCCCTTCAGAGGAGAGGAGAGAAAATGAGAGAGAGTTATGAGTTGAAAAGAAACTAAACTAATGAAATATTAATAATAAAATAATAAAAAGGAAAGATAATAATATTAATAAGAAAATAATGAAATATATACAATATATACAAAACCAATATCAAGCTCCCAAGATGACAATCACATCACTGGCAGGCACTGGGAAAGTTGCAGACTGAACTCAAGAACAGGATTCAGGAATGCACGGATCAGGATCAAAGGCACATGAACACACAGAGTCCTCCTTGATCATTGGCCATTGAAGAAAGAGGTTGACTCTTTTGATCCCTCAGCTTTTATAACAAGCACAAAGCAGCTGGGATGGAATACCCCACTGGTTAATTTTGCGTCACCTGTCCTGTCTGCTCCTCCCCACAGGTGCGACCCCTTTACACTTTTCCGTTTCCAACCCTCCAACGTGGTACACAACAGTTAGCTGACCTTGGTTGTTATAGCAATAAGGAATAAGCAGGAACCTCTCTCCATACCATTCCTTGGTATTCACTATAAACATCAGACCTTATCTGCTAGAAGCAGACACTCTGAAAAATATGCCATTAATTTCAGAGTGTTCAGTTAGTTAGAAGAGGCTTAGCTGAAAAGTAAAATTAGTGAAAAGAAAATTAGTTCTGTTTTACCTCAAACCAGGACAAATAACTTCATTAATATATGTATTGCTCTAAAAATTTATCAAAACTTACAGATCAATAACAATTTCACTAAGGCTTTGTTCACTTAGTATGCTTTAAAAATTGTACTACTGTGCAATATTTTCATCCAAGAAACATCTGCACCAGCTGTATAAAAATGAATAAAAATGTGAAATAAGTATAAATACAAGCATGAATATCCTAATGATTAAGGTAAACGTTCATTAATAATTTAGTAGTTTGTTAATATCATCAATATGTATTTAACAACTGTTGTAAAAAAATTCTAATGTGATCTTCTAAAGTATTGGATAACATAAAGTAAGGTCATTTACAAAATTATGGTATGATGCAATGTTTAGTTATCCCTACTTTTTGCTACATATTTTTGTGAATCAAGGATTTCACCCAAAATATTTACTCCATTGCTGAATAACTCTGTCATAATACAGTTAAGACAGCTTTGATAAGGGCTTGGATGAGAAATCATTTCATGCAAAAAACCTATTGATTAACAGACAAAATTTGTATTTCACCAACAAGGCAAATGGCATTTTAAATCTTTTACCCTTTATACTGCTTTCAAACACTTGCTCTGACGTTGAATTTTGAACAGTTGTCACCATTGTTGTAAAAGATTAACATGGCTGGGATGTTTGACATATAAAAGTATCAGCACCTATTAGTGATAAACACCATGTTCTTCCCTCTCCTGATGGATTATATGTTCTTTTATTAAATGTAAAGGAAGGATGACAGGGACAAGCAATAATCTAGATTTTTCTCTTAAAATGTTGCTGGCATTTGAGGTGGCTTTTTATATTTTTCTAAAAGAAAAAGTGTCATTGGTAATTGATTCTGTTGGGAAAAGTATGATAAAAAGTGTCTCTACTCCCATTGCTAAGGGGACTGTCAAATTGTGACTCCATCAATTCTCTTGTAGACTTGCCAGACAGAAGTGTTAACAAGAAAACGCTAAATAATTTAAACCTTTTAAACTGCTATTTAGGGAAAGAAAGGTTGCAAATGTCAGCATGGACCATACCAACAAACCAGAAATGGAGATTTTGTAATGACAAGATTTTAAAGAACTCACAAAAACCGAGTAACTTAGTGTCATGAACCTAATGTAGAATTACAACTCTGTATTGGGTTTAACAATTGTAATTGTGAATCCGTAAAATTTGCAACCTTATTATTATCTTATTTTCTACTATTTCTGTCCCAGATTATTCTTGTTTGTCCTGGGAAGAAGTTAGATGTGTAATTTTGGGAAAGGGACCTGGGTTAACTACATATTTTCTAGACAAAGCATCTCTGCCAACTTCATTAAGATAAAATTGGCACATTCTGAATTGCAAAACTGAGCAAACTAAAAAAAAAAATCTAATTCTTTATGCAGCTTTGGCAGTTATTCCACACTCTAGTACAAAGTAGGTCATCTACAATTTTTTTAGTGTAATGGATATTCTGTTTTACAATAGCATCATTTACCTCCCCATTTACTCTAATTGAGGGCAGTTTAATTTAAATTAAATTTAGTTTTATGACTGAAGTACCACGATAGCAGAAAAGTCAAGGTGAACACGGTCCTCTTTTTTGTTTACTTGACTAAAGTGCATTCCTATGCACTTCCAACTAAAGAACAGAAATGCTATATACAGCACCTACCAAAGGCAATACTAATAAAGCAGAAGCTATTTGAACAGATTCCCATTAAAGAAAGGAGACCTACAGGCATATTTTATCACAGTGAGGTATTTCTCCCACAAAGTGTCAGTGCTCCTCAAATAGTTAAGGGAGATGATTATAAAGAATAAATAATATTAATGATTGGACTACATATATTAGCAGATAGAAATAAAGAATTGAGACTGCTGCTTATGCAAATCCATCTGCATTTAAGTATACCATCAACATCTGTATCACTAATAGTCTACATTAATCAGATAAATATTATTCTAATTGACAATCTGCTACCTCTACAGTCACTTCTTTCTTTTTGCCTTCTCTTGTTGCTATCAGATAGTATGCCACATCAACATTTTTCCCCTCCTTGCTTTATAAGACAAATTAAGAATAAATTGGCCACTGCAGACTTCCTGTGAGGAAGTTTCAAGTTCCCTCTGATTCAGTATGGGGAGATGACACATTAGAGTACCAAGCTAAGGTCTGGAAGCAAGTTTTGTGACTTTATGCCAAGGAAAGCAGTAGGATGGCTGAGAATTCTAGCTGGCTTTAGAGGTCTTTCATTGACTTCTTTGAGTAGCTTTATGTCATTATCCCTTCTGGTTGATTTCTTTTGATCCTTCACCGATGTTGTTACAAGCTCCCTCTGCTTTTTCCTTGTACCATTTTTCCAGTTTCCTTTTTGCCATGTGATATCCCTTTTCACTGCCTTTTTGATGTTTCTCGTTATAAGCTCTTTGTTTCAGCTGTCTCTCTTCCTTTGCAAACTTCCATTATGGCAGGTACCATGAAGCACTGACTTTGAGTGTTTCCTACACATCCTAATGAAAAAATAAACACTACATAGAGTGAGCATTTATTCATGGCTTTTTTTTCTCTCCTTATTACTAGCACAATCCAGCTTATGATAGTGTTATTTTTCTCCTCTTTCTGCATTTAAAATGAAGTTCTAAAATGTTAGCTTTTAAAAATTAATTTCCAAAAGTATCTTTACCAGGAGAAAGTGCCTTAGCATCATGAAGAAATGATTTGTCAGATACCATCTAGGAAAAAATTTTACCGCCTATATATGCTTACTGCAGGTCTCCTCATGGTACAATGGAAGGACTGACGAGCCTGTGAGACCCTTAGTATAAAAGGTTATAGTTGAAGGTCATGCTACCAGGAAAATTATTACTTTTGCAAGGAAACTTTGAAATATTTTGTGAATATTCATATTCACTTTAAAAGTGCAGTTATGTCACTACTTATCTTCACACACTGGAGGGATAAAATTGGATATACACACCAATAAAATTGCACATGAAGACCAAATCTGCTTCAGTTTTTCTATTAGCTGTAGGGGGATTAAATGCAATCTTCAGGAGGGATAGATATGAGGACAGGGCTTGTAAGATAACTTGTTGCCCTTAACATGGTGGGGAGTACACAACACAATAAACTATGCTAACTGGAAAGAAAACAATCCTAGACTTCTTAATTCCCCTTAGCCATGCCTGGCTTCAGTCCTTTAAGGTCCTCACATACAGAAAGCTCTGTTGTGCTGAAATGTCAAAGTTATACTCACAAAGGCTATTGGTCAATGCTCCTTCTCTTACCCTTAAACTCAAGTAGTGTGCCAATTAAGCATTTCTTTATTAGATTGCTGGGAGGTTACTAAAATGTGTAAATTTATTTGTTTATTTATTTATAACATGTTCATTTCTTTCTTATGACATCATGCATGCAGATTGTCTGACAAGCTATCGTGGTCAGCATAACGTAAGAATCAGCTTCAGCATGGCCTATTCTAGACTTTTTCTTTTCTCAATCAGCTTTAAAATCTAACATAGAATTACCTAGGGATATTTTTTATTTTAAATGAAAGCACTAATTCATAGGTGTTCAGCAGTAGGCATTGTCAGTCTGTGACTGCCAGAACTAGTTAGTCTTTCATTGTTGAAAATAGATCTCCACAAAAATGGAAGATGGAGGAGGAGCATACCAGCTCCTTGCCAGAAAGGTCTACACAAAGTACCTCTTTCAGGACACATTTACTGTTGTCTCTTTGGTATGGGACTCCAGGATGCCAACAGATCTCCAGTTCACTCTCTTCAGTTTGCTAATCATGATAGATACTACTAATGGGCACTTGCAAGCTTTATCCAGTGAAAGGACTAATATCAGGATGTAACACACAAGCAGCATTTTAAAGTGAAATATTTAAAAAAAAAAAAAAAAAGCCTGGCATTTACAACAACTGGTTTAAAATCTCAAACAACTGTCCTATCTTACCCGTGCTCATTAAAGCATGTCCTATCATAACGTGCCTTCTCTACTGGAGAGCAAGTTACAGACATTGTTTCCAGCTCAGGCTCCTGGTTAGCTCTCAGTCTGCTACTGCTAACTTCTTACCTTTTTCCTCCTTGAATGAGCTTTCTCTCCATCTGTAACCATGTTTTACATTGATGATATAGAAATTAAAAATATCTAGTAAGCCAGTGTCACTGAAGTGACAATTGTACTTATCCTGTGCCTGAAAATTACATTTCTTTTAAAAATACTAATATTATTTTTAGTAGCAGTTGTTACTATTTGGGAATATTCTTGAAACAACATAGTGAAAATGAGCCATTAGGAGCATTTAAAGGAATATATGACTGTGGCTTTATGGATCCATTTGGGAACAGGGTACCAGGGAGCTAATAAGGTCATTTATACTGAGATTCTAAAAAATACAGCATAAGGAAAGTGCAGACCTAGTGCACAGCCTTTTATAACTTGGAAATCATAGGAATTATACAGAAGCTTTCAGATTTCTGTTGTAACCAGCTGGTAAATAAGCCAAATAGTAGTGTTACCTTAAAATATGGACTTGTGAATCTTTGTAAATTCTCTACAACTGATATTAATTCTTTTATTTATCTCTTGTTGTTGTATGGATTCTAAGCTTTTATTTGTGTTCTCATCTTTCTACTCTGTCCTGCTTCTCAGGCTCTACTTTCATTTCCCCCCCTCTCTCTGTTATTCCTCTGGCCTCTTTTTGTCTCTTTTCTCTCTTGGTTTTATTTTTCTGTCCCTGGAGATACTCCCAGATCACTTTAGAAATGTAGGTTGCATTTCTAATGTCATTCTTAGAGAAAGAAAAAGAAATTACAACCTTAGTGCTCAAGGCTATATATGGAAATCCTCTTACATGTCTCTGTAGTGATACTTTTTCATGGTCCTGAGATTCTTGAATATGTATTTGTGGGTAGGGAAAAATGCAAACTTTAGGAAGTTATATCTTTCCAGTGTCTGACAATTAGACACAGTTGCTTGTCTGATTATAGAGTTGGTGTTGTGTTAGCCATCCAGTGGGAACAGATTTCAGAAATGTCACTTAAAAATAAATGAATACACTGAGTCTCAGATTTAAGATGCATTTATTCCCTCAGCTCTTCCTTGTTTAGGCAGTGCTGTGTGCTATGAATCCCATAATGAGATGCCTCAGTCCCTGCAGTTACTATAGGGAATGTAGGTGCCTGTCTCAGTTTCATAGATTCCGTTGCAGAGCCTAAAGGAATGAAATTTAGGGCAGTCAGATTCCTTCTGTGTCAGACATCTTTCTGAATAGCAATAGCTGGTCTTCAGATACTGAGTTGTATAGGTGGTTTTGTCAGGTCAGGGTCAAATCTTACTGTTAAATGATACAAGAGATTTTGTATTACTGTATTTCTGTAATATATGTTCCATACATAGAAACAGCAGTCCCATATGTGTTAACATAACTTTTTTCAAAACCAAAGATCTCACATTAGGCTGTTATTCTTTTCTAATGGTCATAGCTATGCATTACTCATATGGTTGTTGCATGGCTTATTAAAGTTGACAAAACATATTGAAAATCATCCTCTGAACTACACAGTGCAAAGCATTTTTTCCCATTTTCTTTTTTAATTGCTAAATCCACTTGTATAAGAATGGGATCTTTGTTTCTAACAGTTCATCTGCTGGACAAAAGATCTTATTTTATTGTAGAACGTGATGAGGTTAGTCTGGCATGATTTGCCTTTGGTAAATTCGTGTTGGCTTTTTCTAATAACCTTCATTTGGTTTGTATGGTGCCTTGAGAGTTTGAAATAGGAAAGCTTTACATCTCAGGCATGTAAGTGACTAGGCAGAGGGGGTTTTTTTAAATGCTGTTCAAACAGAATTTTCCTAAAATGTATCATAATCATCTCCACGCTTTTTTAAACTGTCTTTTGTATCTAATTCTCTTGTCTATATAGTCTTTTCAGCTGGGTATAGTCAGTGAGGTAGCTCTTTTTGTAATCAACTGTTGTCTCTAAATCTATAAGCTCCATTTCCTATTTCTCATTTCCCATTTCACCCTCAGCAGTGAATTTGGACACGCAGGCAGAGCTGTAGTTTGTTCTAGTACACTTTCTGGTCTGGACAATCACTACAGAAAACTTTACACATCCCTATCAACCTCAGCTGTATGCACGACAAAACACACGAGCTGTAGCAATGACAAAGTCAACAGGCTTTTCAAAAACCTGTTCCTAATTACCATATGCATTTTCTGTTACTTGTTTCTATTATTGGATAACCTCGTAGTCTTAAGTGTATTTATATGTGCAAAATCCCATAAGATACAGCAATGCTCTGTCTAATTTGTTGTTTCAAAAATGCAGTGGTAGAAGAGAGTGTGGTCACACAAAAAGGCTCTGGAGGAGTTAAGTTGTCCTTTTTTCAGGAGGCCTTCACAAGAGTGCAGAATGACTCCTCAGCAAGCTGTACTAAGAGAAAAATGGAGAGGAAGCCACAAGAATCTGCTCATAGGGCTTTTTCAGCCTGACCTTATCATCATAAATAGTATCAGTTGAGAAGTTAATATTATAGAAAGTTACACACAATGTATTTTAAAATGCTCTGTAGTAAAGGGTAATTTTATCTTAATGAATCTGAATAAAATTATTTAACTCACTAGAAAAAAAAAGAAAAACTGTCATTAATCTTTTGTCAGTGATGTTTTCAGCTAATCCAGATTAGGTTGCATTTGGTGCAGCAGCTTGCTTCATCCTAGTTTGAGTGAATGACTATCTGTTGTGGTTTAACCTCAGCTGGCAACCAGGACCCACAGCTGCTCACTCACTCCCCTGGTTGGGATGGGAGAGAGAATCAGAAAAGTAAAAGTGAGAAAACTCGTGGGTTGAGATGAAGCAAGTTTAATAAGTAAAGCAAAAGCCGTGCACGCAAGCAAAGGAAAACAAAGAATTCATTCACTGCTTCCCATTGGCAAGCAGGTGTTCAGCCTTCTCTGGGAAAGCAGGGCTCCATCACATGTAACAGTTACTTAGGAAGACAAACATCATAACTCCAAACATCCCCCCTTCCTTCTTCTTCCCCTAGTTTTATATACTGAGCACAACGTCACGTGGTATGGAACATCTCTTTGGTCAATTAGGGTCAGTTGTCCCAGGTGTATTCCCTCCCAACTTCTTGTTTCCTCCCAGACTACTCACTGGCAGAGTGGTATGAGGAGCAGAAAAGGCCTTGATTGCTTAGCAACAACCGAAAACTTATTTTAAGTGTGCTATCAACACCATTTCTAATCCCAAATCCAAAACATAGCACTATACCACGTGCTAGTAAGAAAGTCAACTCTATCCCAGCTGAAACCATGACATGGTTTCGTGACACCATAAATCAATGGTACATTGATTTATAAATTGGTCACCTAAACTCACTCATTTTCCTGTTCAGTTCTGGTACTAGAAGTTCCACATGCCAATCAAATATTTCTCTGAAATACTAGAGAAGGTGTAGGTAGTTATTATAAACAAGATTGCTGTATGAAGCATTAGAGAATTCCTCATTGTATTCACAAACTGCTGAAACCAAAAGTATTGAGATAATTGGACTTATTAGCTGTAGGGTCTCATTTTCTGGTGACTTGACTTCTTTCTTGTTATTTCTTCCATCTGAAAAAAAGATTTGAGTAAACCAGCCAGAAATATTATGAGTATTGTTTCATGCACTTATGTAGGTAGTTTCCAAGAGAAAGGTGAGCAGAAAATGAGTTATGGCTGTATATGTGGTAGCTGGATTTCTACAGAAGCCTTAATCTATTGTTTAAACAAGATTGTTTGAGGAAGTCAAGCTTGTCACATGACCACTTGTCTTCAAGCAAAGATATTTCTCAGTGGCTACAGAATATACCAAAAAACCACATGTATTCAGAGTTGTTTTCAAACTAAAGAATTTAATTCATATACCCTATGTGGCTGGTTTGGATTGCCTGGTAAATTTAATTTTCTGTATGGCTGATATTAACATTGGATAGAAAATTCACACACTGGAGGAAGCAAACCAGAAAAATTACTTGGAGTGGATAGATTGATAAGGTTCAGCACTAAGATGTAAATGGGGGGGGGGGAGAGGGGGGGAGGAAACGAACTGTATTTCTTGTTATATATAAGGAACTTAGAGATATTTTAACTGTTTTCCTTAATATAATTTTAAAACGACCTCTATTAGTAACTGGGGAACTGGAAGTAGAGGACAGGAAGGAAGTAGGTGGGCTTATTAAAAGCTAATACAAGCAAGTTTGAAAACCAGTGCACTATAAATGAACTAATCCTTCCATCAGACAGAAAAAAATACCTATCTGCATTTAGCTGGGAAAATAAACTTTTAAAGTGTTGATTTGTTCTATTTCTAAATCAATTGTTAAATTCATATTTTAACGCTAACAAGCTGAGCATTTGTTTTAGTATATATCAGAAGCCTTTCTAATAAACTAATAATCAAGTAAACTTTTTTTTTTTTTAGATTGCAAGATTGTTTTCAGGAAAGAGACACTCAAAGTTTGACTTTGTTTTGCTTGATAGTACTCTACCTGAAGAACTGATTTCGTTCGACATTTTTTAATGGTCATCAGACTTTCTATTGGACCAGTCAATGTAGCACCAAAGCCTGAGACTTTCACTGATTTTGTGGATTTTGTACATTTCTGTGGTTCCTTAAAGAGTGAAACAAAAAACAGAATTCCATATAATGTCTTGATGCAAACTCTGTCTCGCAAACTCAGAGATTTAAGATTTCTATTGGTGGGAGGAGGAAGGTAATTCATGAACCTTTTAAACCAGTCTTTCACGTCAATGTTGTTGAGAGTTTTATGTGTAGATTTCCATGACTCTTTGGATATTATATGGCTATAAAGTTGAAAAGCAAAATATTCAAGGTTCCAGACTAGATGAAGAAATAAAAAATTAACTCACCTAACATGAACTTATGTTCCGGCTGAGGAAGACATAATTTTTTTGAGAGGCATTTATAGGGTTTAGAAATCTACATTAGCATTTAGTCTGTTGTGGTAGTGTGATCCTTAATTGTCACAAAGACTTCAGTGTGGCTTTATGAGTCTATGCTCCTTTCTCTTACCTTTCTTATCTACCTGCATACATAAAAAAAAAATACTAAATTTTTGTTAAATTATTTTTTCTAAGCCAGTCAACTGTAGCAGCTTTTTTTTTTTAAAAAAAAAAA